>PVJX010014243.1:0-45357 GCA_004027295.1 Dolichotis patagonum
TCACAGCCCATGGTGTTTAGGGGCTGCCGAGGATGGGGCCCTATTATCAGAGGGCAAATTGAGGCCTAAAGAGAGGCAGAGGATGAAGACACGAATGCCATCTCCGTGATGTGGCAGATTTGGGTTAAGAATTTTATTCTTTGGGTGGCTGAGCTGGTCCCTAGGGCACCTGGCCCAAAGAGGTGGAAGTGGCCAGAGGCCGCAGCAGTGAGAGCCCCAGTGCTGCCCAGCAGTGACAGGATGCCCGCGTCCTGTGCGTTGTCCAGCTGCTCGGTATTTAACTCTTCTCTTACTGCCAGGGCCCTACTCTGTGTGTGGCGCTTTTGCCTTGCCTTTTGAAATCAGCGGGACCAGGGATATCGCTCAGTGGCACAGCGCCTGCCTGGCAAGCGTGAGGTCATGAATTTGACTCCCAGTACCAAAAAAGAAAGAAAGAAATCAGTGATCCTGGTGGACTTGGAGAGAGTTTCCTTTAAGTGGACAGAGACTGAAAAAAGAGGAGGGCCGCAGTGCACAGCCTTAGAAACCCAGAGAGTCGTGAATGATACTTCTTGATAATACTTGAGATTTTTTTTATAAGTTAACATACCAGATACCCTCCCTGGCTGTGATACAAGGAGTCAGCCAGAGAGGATGAAAAGCACCCTAAGCGAGGAGCTGGGAAGTACTGGCTCTGCTCCCCTCAATCGTGTGACCTTATACACCGCACCTCTGTGGTCTTTAATCAGCTCAGATCTGAACGTGATTGCACTGGAAAATATTTCAGGTCTCTATAAGGATTCAATTGTGTTGTCTCCTGATAGCTAAATGACATTATCTGAATCTATGAAAAAAAAGAGAAAAGCTAGCTTTGTGCTTTTTGTCAGATCTTACTTAACATAAATTGACAGTCAAAAGTTCTTCCTCCTAAGAATAAATGTCCACTGTATTTCACGCCTTAATCTCCTTCTAATAAAGGCAGTTGTGTATAAAGAATACAAAAGCCAAGCCCTAATGGATTTGAGAGGAGAGGAAATTAAGCCATTATTTCCATAGTCTGGGACTGTGCCTTTTATAACTTCTCTGAGGCACTATTTCTGTATTGTTAAAATGAAGGAGTGTGGACCGTCTTATTGTCAGCATTTTTATAACTCTGATATTTGTGATTCTAAAATGCTAGGAGGTTTTTCCCTCAAAAGCAATAATCATAATGACTTTAACACAATGAAGAATACTGAAATTCAGATAAAGACAGACAAATGGATTGGGGATATAGGGAATCCTTTGTAAATTCCAAACTGATTGACATGGCCAGCAGCATAACTCCCTCATAGCCGCATGCACAGTTTAATTTTTAAATTATCTTTCTGGAATAAAAGAAGGGCAACACTGTAATTGTTAGTTGTGTATTCAATTTGTGATGGCTTTGGATTATTGGATTTTTGTAATGGAAATGCTGGCTGGCGTAGGTATCCCCATGCCGGCTGGCTCTGGTCTCCAGAGATTTGGTCCTTGTTTGATGCATCCTGCATTAGATTCCTGTTTTGTGTAGATGTTAGCGTAATGTGGGAAGCCCTTTCCTTCCTGTGTGTGGTTCGTTGTAAATATCTTTCCTGTCTGGGGAGAGGGGGAGAAAGCTTAGGTTTGGAAAACTCATTAGAAAAAAGAACTAGGCATTGTTTTGGTACAGATGATTATTTTTGTACAAGACCTTTCTAATTACAAGGGCTGTCAGAGTTGTATTTTCCTTACACTTTGAAGAAGCCATAATACAATGCACAGATGCCTTTTCACTCACTTAGCGAATGTGAAGTGAAGTGGATTCCTTGACACACTGTTGGGATGGGCTGTGAGTTGCAGTGACTGAAGATTTGTGTTAGCAGCTGCATTCAGAGGCTGTGGGCCGAGCTGAGACGCTGACTGCGGTCCCTATTTGGGGGAGGTATCATACATAAATGACCCAAGAGGCTTGTTCTGTGTCCTCTTTTTGGCTACGATAAGTAAGAACTGGGTTTTTTTTGGTTGTCAGTGTGATGCTAATAATGAGGACCAGAAGGCTTCTCCAAAAGTTAAAAGCAAAGCAACACTGCCACCAATGAAAGAGGTTATTAAAAGCGTGTTTATTGAGTGTTTATAAAACAATAAAAATTGGAAACAGTTATAACTGCTTGTAATCACATAAAATAATGGAACCTTTCTACATAAGCCAGTAGGTACCAAGAACTATAATAATGTTTTTGGCTAGTTAATACCACTCTTAAATATTTATTACAGATATGCACAAAGATACATGTTTAGTCATTTCAAACTGTGTGTCAAGTGAGAAACTTTGGTTGGTGTATTGTACCTATGCAATCAGAGACTAAGCAGCTCTTGAAACTGATATAAAAGTTTCCTCTTGTCAGGACAATGTTTTACTAAGGATAAAAAGCAACCTTTTAAAAATATATGTATGTGTGCAAGAAAGTATACATGTTATTTAACATTAAACAAAGCCAGGGAGAATTTACTTGGGAGTTATGTTTGCATTTTATTTCATCTTAAATGAGTGTATAAGAAGGTTGGAAACAGGGCATGCAGATGGTAGTTTTCTGCAGGGAGTCTTGGAGAATTCACCTGTCCCTCTCACATCAGCCCATCAAAGAGGGGAAAGTTGACTAAGGAGGAAGAGAAAATTAGGACAAGCACAAGATCTAGGTCAGGGCAGCTCATTTCTGAGATAATCTGTCTGCATTTGCCTCCCTGACGCAAGAAGTACAGTTGAGGAATCTGCTGTGGGATTGCAGGCTGATGCTCCTCCCAACTTTGCTCCTCCAAGGGTCCCAACACTATATCCCTCTCTGGCCTAATGGCTTTGGATTCCATTGTCTCTGTGGGATCCGGGTGGAAGGACCAGAGTGTGACCGTAGCTCTCAGGATAGGAGCTGCAGATACAGAGGCCTTGCGCCTTGGAGCGCCTGGTGTTTTCCTTCTTGCAGATGAGGAGACTAAGCCTTTGGGAGGTTAAATCCTCCTGACCTGTTGAGTGTCCCTATGGAGGTGCCTTTCATTCCAGGGCCCAGGCTGTTTCTGTGAAGTTCCACTTCCCCAACATGTGTTACAGTTCACCTGGGTAGACAGTCCTACCAGTAAGGTGCTTTCGAAAAAATTTGACTGCCGTCATTGTTAAACTGGGAGGTGTAAAACAGTGTGCATTGCATTAAGTGCACAGGAGAAAAAGTTATAGGGAAGTTGTACAAAGGACTTACTGGAAAGAGGTGAGTTTTGAGTTGAGCCCTTCAACAATAGAAAGGGCTCACCTAAGTGAAATGTGACTCTATGCCGCCTTCTCCAAAGTAGCCCCAGATGCAGGCCTCCTAGCAGAGATAAGCCCATTGATCACCCTTGCAAAGGCTGGGGGAAGCAATCATATAATCACTATCAACTGGAAGAGTGATCTTCACCTGCTGTAGATCTGAGATAGACCATGTGGTCAGATAGTTGGCCCTGGGTATTGCCATACCATGCACGCACTCTCCGCTCCAAGCCTTCCCAGGCGAGGCTAATTAGAGCCAGTCTCTATCACCTGGTGTTCCAGACCTATAAGAACTGAGGTGAAGACTGCCCCTTTATCCAGGGAGAATTTAGGGTCCCATGGAACATCCTCACTCAGTGTGGAGGTTCCAGGAAAGAGAAGTCATGGGTGTCCGGGTCCTCGTGCGCGCACCCAGGCGGCTGCCTTGGGAAGAGCTGCATGCTCACAGAAGGAACCCCTTCTCTCTCTCTCCTGCTCTCAGTCTTCCTCAGTCTCCTTTTCTCTGTGTGTCAGTCTCTATCTATACTGTGTATCTCCAGGTCTCGCTTGGGGTTCTTTCTCTTCCCTTTGCTTGTGTTGGCCATCAGATGTGGCTTTGCACTCTCATCTTGTGATCCCTGTGTCCTGATGCCTTAGGAGAAGGCGAGAAAGTGGTGACATGCTGGGACTGTGCAGGAGCCTCTTGGGGGCGTTTGTCCCAAGGTTTGCATATATTTCGTTTTTTTAAACCCTTTATTATATTCAGTCAATTTTAGGAATCTTGGAAGCTCAGCATTACTCCTCAGATGAGGTCCTTTGGAAGGGAGAGAGTGGCGTCTCTGGGACTAACCCCCTGGGCTTACTACATGGGCCAGGAAGTAGAAGCAAGGTCCACAGGATCCTGACTTCAAAAGGAGTGTCAATGTCCCTTATGCCTGCGTGGACTATCTGCCACACAAGGGCTGATCCTCGGTAATGGGCTCATCTCTTCAGCCTTGGAGATGGGCTCAGGTTGGTTTTTGGCATTGGAAGAATTTGATTCAAAAAATGGTAAGAGTACCCATTTTATGCCCAGTGTGAGCAGGTTTAATGCAGTGCCTTCTTTGTGGCCCTCATCCTCTAACATGAGTTAAAGGAATCTATCAGGCACCTGAGGGCACCTTTGGAACTCTGCTTTAACTCCCTGCGTGTGCTGTGGATGCCAGTCCACACTGGGTCCTCAGAAAGCTTTTGCACAAATGGAGTTTAGGCTTTGGGGTAACCAGCTCAGTGCCCTTAGGGCCACCCGGTGGGTCTAGGAGAGGTCGGTGTTCCAGGAGGTCATCTGCGTCACAGAGGAGCCTGTGGTCAGCTGCAGGAAGGATGGAAAGAGCGTTCTGTACAGCTTCGTTTAGATGTGGGTCGCTGTTTTTGCCATCTACAGAGCTACTGGGAAGTGAGTTGGAAGAGAAATGAAGTGTGTGGGTGCTGATTGTCACGCCTGCAGCTGGCTCATCCCTCAGTGTCATTCTCCCTGGCCTTGTACTTCAGTCCCTGCCTATTCGAAGTGGAGAACATTCTGGTCACCGGTCATCCAGGGGCCTGGGAGGGGAACAGTGTCGCAGCTCTGGGGTTTCTCTTCTGGAGACAGACGAGAGGTGGATGAAGAATGAGCACCAGGGTTTGTTTAATGTCTCTGAGCCAGGGGAACAGTTTTTGTTTTTATCTTTTGAGTTCCCTGGTTAGATCTCTTTCCCTGCCTGCTTGGTTAAGACGCAGTTTCTCCTCCTTCACTCCAGCATCTTTAGAGGATTGCACTGAGGTTTCTCTTTTGCCCCTTGCTCAGGACCAAGGGCTTAGTTTATGAAGTAAGACCTAGGCCATTTTGACTGGGCCAGGGAGGACTGCCCTAGGGCCCCTTGCTATCACATCTGCTAATAAGCTCTCCTGGGATAGTTCCCAGGTGCCTCAAACCAGGCTGGGCTTGTCTGCTTCTCTTCAGAGCCTATTTTTATTTTTATGTAATGATGCTAAATAACGGAAAATGGAAAGTAGGAAAGAAGAGAAATGACTCCAAAGCTAGAAACGCCAGGCCGAATCATAAATGTGCTTTCAAGGAACCCAGATAGCAAAGGCCTCGGTTTCCCTAGACTTCCCATCTCTCCACAAAGCTTATGCTTGGAGCAGTTAATTTATTCTATGTGAAAGGAGCTATGTAATACAACCATTTTCTTAATAAACTAACTTCCTATTATTGGCATAGGTAAAATTAGTCCGGAACGAAACTCTGGAAATCAAAATGTTACATCTGGGTATACTCAGAAGGTAAACAGTTTTTGTTCCAGGGCTGCAATTGTGTGACTGTGACACTGGAAGAGAAGATGTGACTTTGTGAGTGTGCAAGAGCGTTTTAATGTCCCCACCATTCTAGGATTGTCACTGTTGACTTCTGCAGCCCTGGCTGAGATCAGTGTGGAAGATCATAGTTTTCAAATGTTCAACGCAAGAGGGACTGTTGGCCACGACTGTCCTCTGTGGACCTTCCTATTCTGACAGCCTCTCTTCTCTCTTCCATAAATTCAGTGATGTTGGTGCTGTCAATAGAAGAGGGATGTGTGAGTGAGTAATTCTAAAAGGCAACTTTTTAAGATGGTGTGATAAGTCACATTTTTTACTGGTTACATGGGTAGTTTGGGATATTGAGTAATAAGGAGAACCTTAATAATCCATTTTTCCTTTGTGTGTGCTCGTATCTTTATTCCAAAAGAATTATATAGTTTAATGGCTATCTCTAGAAGTTGACTGTCACATATGGTTCTTATAGTAAAATATTGAAGTATAATAAAAAGTTCAAGTTCTTAGCAGTGCAAAAATAAGTAAATCAAAACTCCATGGTTCCCTCGCGTTTCACCATTTGTTATTTTCATGGGTTAGAAACAGAGCTGTTTGGAATCTATTACTGTCCCCCACACTACAGGGAACAGTTTAGTACATTGGGAACCATTTCACCCACAGGTAAGGTTAGGACTCAGTCCCACTCAGATTTTGAAGACAGTTGCTTCCTCCAGCTACTTTCTTTCATCTGGAAAAGTATCATATGCAATCCAGGTGTGTACACCTGTAATCCCAGCACTTGAGAGGCTGAGGCAGGAGTATTGCTGTGAGTTCAAGACCAGTTTGGGCTACATAGTGAGTTCAAAGCCAGCCTGAACTACATTGCAAGTCTCTGTCTGAAAAAAAAAATACAGCATGCAGTAAGATCTTCTTTGTCAGTTTCCACCCCCAGGCTTGACTGTTGTTCTATTGATTGAGGTCTTAAATTCTTTTTTTAATCTTTGCAAGCCCCCATAGTTACTAATGGTGTATCTTGTCTGCCACTAACATTTAAGCATATCTAATAAATTAAGGATGGTTCTGCATTGCCTCTTATCTGACTAGCATCTGTGGGTGTCAGCTGCCAACAAGTAGCTCGGGTGTCTGTGCCGCTCCTGAATACTCACAAGCTGACACACTCTCTTGTGATAAAAGGTACCTTCAAATATGCATGCGATTTTCAGTATAAATTTTGTATGCTTAAACACTTCCTGTAAGAGAATCGCTCGGCCTAATAAAATGACATGGCTGGGACTTTTTAAAAGCTGGATATAAATATCACTAGAGATGGTAGAGCTAGCATAAATACTTCACTCTAAGCTTGTCAGAGCATTTTCAAAATGCTTCTGGCCACATATGTGAATATCATCGTGAAATCTGAGCTCATCCCAGAGGAACGGCATGGAGAAGGGGTAATCCAACAAGGTCCCCAGCCCTCCTTGGGAAGCTTTAATAAAGTAAGCGTCAGCCTCCTGTGGTTTAGTGGTGGCAAAGCAAGGCTTCTGTGCCTTCAGCTCTTCTCAGCCTACTACCCTTATGTTGGTGGTAGGTCTCCATACCTCATCTAAAAAGCCACATGTCCGAGTTGAGAGGTATCTTGCTAAGACTGTCATTTTCCAACAGAATTCCCATTATATTCTCCAGAGAGACTATCTGTGTAGACGGTAAGACAGCAGAAGTCAAAGCACTGAGAGTCTTTTATATTTTCATGGAATATTTTATTCTCCTAATACTGTGCAAGGTGCTTACGAATCTTTAAGATGATATTCAAATAGAGTGAAGTATTTATTTTAGTGCTTTAAAGATTAGTATGTAGTTGTGGTCGTGGTGGCAGTGGTGACAGTGATCTAGTGGCAGTGGTGGCAAAGTGGCGGTGACAGTGGTGAACGTGGCACCTGAGGCATGCTGTGTCACAGTGCTGAAGTCCTTCTAGGTCAAGAGACAGCTTCCCCCTTACATGTGTTTCCTTTTACTTTGTCCAACATTGAAGTTGGTGGAGAGTAGACATATTAGGTACCATTTTACTTAGTACAGTTTTGCAATTGCTATTTTTTTCCATAGCTTTTAATTTTATAATGAGCTCTCAATGCTGGGTTTCATAGGGCAGCTAGCTGTTATTAGTTGACTGGAACCCACTCTGTCACTTTCTTTGTTCTGGCATCCTGCATGTCTGATGGAACAGAAAGTAGAATGGTTAACAAAAGAGCAACCAAAGGAAGGGAAAGTGTTTCACATGAGATGCTTGGGTACTACCTTCACAGTGCCTGTCTGAGGTCCATTTTATTATCACTTTTTGTAAGGCATCTCTGTTAGTTTTTTGTAAGGCATCTCTGTTTTTCTCTTACCTTCTGCACCCTATTCTGTTAACCCTCACACTTGAAAAGACTTAAACAGTTGCATAAACACAAGACCAAATACGATCTTGTCACCTTTTGCTGAGGTCTGGTGAAGTATTTTATTCTGATACTTACTATGCAAGGTGCTTCAAAGTCTGTAAGATGAAACTCATGAGTCCTCATGAGTCAAATCCTTGCTACCACCATTGTATCTACCTCGGACTCCACACGGGAGCAGGGTGCTGTAAATCATTCAGAATTAGAAGCTACGCTCTGCTCTGACCCAATGGCTCCTATACGCCCACGGCCACCACAGCTGGCAAACAGTGGTGGCCTATTTTGGGACTGGTATAAGAGACTGTGGCTGGCAGCTGTGAGTATCAGCTCAAGGCTGAGATTTTCATGTAATGTGGCCCCAACTTTTGTCTCCTTGTCCAGACTGCTCGCTGGAAGCTCAGCCTAAATATGTTAGAGGTGGGAAGCGTTATGGACGAAGGTCCTTGCCTGAGTTCCAGGAGTCTGTGGAGGAGTTTGCAGAGGTGACAGTGATCGAGCCACTCCGTGAGGAAGCACGACCATCACACATCCCAGCTGGCGGCTGCAGTGAGGTAAGGGGCGGCTGGACAGGCACAGCCACCGGGATGCAGGGCCGTGATGGTTATGTGGCGGGTAGAGGTGGATGAAGTGCAGGGTTTATGGTGCCGCTGAGCCTTGCTTCTGCTAGGGCTCCCTGCTGATTCTGTGACTTGCCTTTTGGATAGTGGTGACTTGCGTTTCTCTTGTTTGAATGTTTTCACCTCTGTTTCAGCTTCTAGAGCCCTGGCCTTTCAGTGTGTACTTCGTGTGCATACATTTAACGCAGTACTTTCCTATTGTCTGAGGTCTTCCAGCTCTTCTTAGGAATATCACTCTGCTCCAGGCACAGGTTTTAGTAATCCAAAAGCTAACAAAATCTTTTCTTTATCCCCCACCCAAACTAAAACAATGTGGCAGGTAAAACAATAAAAGCTACTTTAAGAGGCAGCACCTCACCTTTTGTGGTGTGAGTAGCAGCTGACCCTCACTGCCTGGCTCAACATGTGGACAGTGCTCAGCAGTAACCTTGGTTCTTGGTTCTGCTGTCACACCCAGGCCCGCCTCCCCTTCCGGGCTACAGAGATTCGCACGCCTCCTCGGCTCCTTTCTTTACAGTCTGTGCTCTGCCATCATCTACCGATAAAGGAGGAGCAATAACATTTCCTTTATGGCGCATTACCAGCACCCCATTTATAGCAGATGACTAAAAAATGCCACGCTGAGCAAGCTCTAAATATTTCTTGCAAATCCCCACTCAGATTGGGACCGCAAGTATTTTAGATAGTAATATAAACTGGAAAAGAAAGAAGGACCTCAAGTTTTTGAAAGTGGTGTGTTGATTGCAAACCCAAAAATTCAGACCCTTCCCAGGGGAGCACACATGCTCACATGCACCAAGACTGCGGATACAACTCCAGGAAGACAGGTAATTTGCAGACCTTATGTAGAGCAGTATTCATAATGCTATTATTTCTCTTGCTTTCAGGAAGAATATTGTTTTACTACATAAAGTTCGCTTCATAACCCTGAGTGGTGTAAAATCTATTTGACATATTTCTTCTTGAAAAAAAGATAAGTAAACTATCTCAGCGTTCAAAGAGAAGTTTTTATTTGGAAACCACTTTTAAGTCCAGTATCTCATTTTGCCAGTGTTCCACAGATATATTTCTTTGATGCCAGTATATTAAATGATTATTTATCTTTTGTCATATGATGGCTTCCGGTCATTCCTTGGTGATACCCAGAAAGTCCCAGAGCAGAGCTGAATGTTGCAGGCAGTGGATTTCCTCCATCCTTGTTATAGCCTATCTACTGACTCCTAGTGAGATTTGCAGCTTAAAAAGTGAGACTTTGGTTTCATGTATACATAAAGATAAGAGTTGAAGGCCGAGCCTGGGTAAAACCTTGCTGCTTGTAAAGGGTTTATCAGAAGAATCATCTCTCCCCCAATATGTTACATATCGCCCCCTCAAATCCTCCAGAACCCTCTTGGATATGACCTTATGATGCTATGTACAAAATCTGTGCTGCTCACAATTCACCAGCAGGCAGAGGGTCATTTCTCTGATCTCCGTTCCCAGTGAAGGCTCCAGTTACTGCTCTGAGAGTCTGTGCTGTCCACCACTCTCAGCCTCCTATGAAGGTCCCAGTAACAGTTCCTTGCCCTGCTTTTTTTTTAATTGCCAAACATAGACTCAAACCAAAGCTCATTCAATGGCTTCTTTCCGTAAATACGAACTGTTTGATAAAGCTGCATTGATCCTGTCAGTTTTCAGATCAACTTGAAAAAATTGCCAGCTTTTCTTGTAACCTTTTGATGATCCCATGGGCAGCTAAAATGACATCCCAGCTTTGTGCCCCAGCCCTGGCTGAGGACCAGCTCTCTGTCACCAGGGGGATTGCACAGTTTCCCCAGGACATCTTCTCACCACATGTCGTGCACCATTCCTGTTTTCTGGCTGGTGTCTGCATTAGGGTCAGCAGTTGAGAGCCACTCACTCGGCCACCAGAGGTCACCTGCCTGGTAGCACAGGCTCACTCTCAAAGCCTCTGTCCCATCTCTAAGAGCTGTCCCAGTCTCCTAGGACACAGTGATTTGTCTACGACCATATCACCCTGAACGTACCTGATCTCGTCTGGTCTCGGAAGCTAAGCAGGGTCAGGCCTGGTTAGTACTTGGATGGGAGACACAGTGATTTTCCCTTACTCTAGAGCAGCCTGCATTGGGGAATGTGGGGTGGAAAACTTCTCAGTGATCCCTGGAATTTATTTATCCCCTCTAGGAGTCTGAATCTGTCAGGAGTTCTTTGCTGTACTTTTGGCTTCTTTTCTCTCCTGTTTGATTGCCTGACGTGCAAAGGAGTTAAGAATTTAGTCTTTGGGTTCACACTTCCTCTCAGTGTCACCTGGCAGCCGTGATGTTGGAGGGCTGGGTTTCCCCAGATGTGCAGTCCAGTGGCAAGCAGGAGACTGCCTACCTGGGTCTGCCTGTGGGTTTCCTGTGACTGCTGGGTCCTGGCCTAGGGGAAGGCAGCATTTTTAGCATTTTGAAGTTTCTCCTGGTCTTGACATGCCTAGGTTTTTCAACAGTGACTTCAGAGTTTCTTCATGATGACAATAAAAAGACCTGAACGCGCCATCAGGAGTTAAACAGAGGGCTGGTCTCGCTGCTGCTGCCCACTAGGAGACTAATTTTAGCTCAAGTTGAGTCAAATAATAATCTCATCGACCTGAGAACTTGCAGCAGGGTAGGCAGTGTGACGAAACCGTGCCACAGGCACCTTTCAAAGCTGTCCCCAGGTGGCTCACTTCCTGCTAGGATCATCCTCTGGTGATACGTGAGCAGCCATCTGAACAGATAAAATAGTAATTCCTCCCTCCTTTTTATCGGTGGTAGTAGGCGGGGTTGCTGCAGACCAACAAGCATTCACTCATTCATTCATTCATTCCCAGGCTCTTGAGTCCGTGTCTCACCGTTCTTTCTGCATTCTCATGTAGGAGGCCTCTTACAAGCATAACCAAAATTATCCGTAGGGCCCTGCAGTCTGCCTAGCACCCCACGCTTCCTCTTCCCACTCAAGAAAATATCTAGAAATGCAAGCACGTGTGGGGCCATTACAGATGTTGCTCTGAAGCAGCTCTATTTATATTTCATGTGAGTCCCACGTGAGGCTTCAGGCTCCATCAGTCACAAGCAACTTGGAGCCCAGCTGGTGACCGATCCCGGCACACCGATGGGACGCTCCACCAGGGTGAGAACCCGCATTGTCCCTGTGGAGTAGCCAGGGTTCTGCCATGTCCCCTGCATGGACTATATGAAAATAAACCTGGATGCAGGGTGCGTTGGCTCACATTTGACTGTGGTTTCAGGTCACCTGGGTCGGAACCCCAACATGAACTGCAAACATTAAATAGTCTCTGTCTCATCCACCTACCTCTCCCCTACACTTTTATCAGGCAATTTGACTCTTTCCTGCTGAAACAGAAAGCATCTAACCTAGCTATTAAGCAGGCCTCCCCTACCCAGTTTAGGTTACAAGGCAATAAAGCCATTCGGGTAGGGAGAGACAACTATAATCACGCGACATTTCCAGCACTAAAGTGAAGAATTTCAGAGTTTTCATTTGGAAAGTCTGGAGCAGAATGTGCTGTTTTACAAGTGACAGGCGGGTCCCATCAGCGGCTGCTGTATACATGGCCTCCCAGTTTAGTGTGTTTATCTGGCAAACGGATCCCTCAGGAGGGTGACCTCTCCTCTCAGGTGGTATTGAAAGGAAAGTGGTGATTTTTCTTTCTTCATGGGATCATTTTCCCTCGGGCCAATTCAACAGGACATTCTATTCTGAATTAATCCAGACTGACAAAGGGCACATTCTTGATTCCAGCCTGAGGTGTGATAAACGAGAAGGTTTGGTTGTCCCTGTTTTTGCTTTACTTCATTAAGATACTGAAGTGAGATTTTTAAGTTAGGAAGAGTAAATTGTTTTGCCTTTCGTGTGTCGTGGTTACTGAGCGGACCTTGGATTTTATGCTCATGTTTCTTTTGAAGCTAGGGAAGAGCGGCAGAGGGCAGGGGGAGCAAAACCAAAACTAATTCTCTATGCGTTGGATCTGGTAGGAAAGATGGTGCAATTAATACAATTGGGGCAAGGCCACTTTGCTTTCTGCCCTGGCTGAAACAGCGGACACCTTGTTCACTGTTTTCCTCCGCAGGGAATAAATCGTGTCTAGTAAGATTCTTATCGAGAACAAGAAGCTTTGAACAATTATTTTTCCAACTGTGGACAATAGCGTGTAAGCTGAACTATGGGCTTGTCCACTGCAGTTTAAGTGAGAACCTGAGAAAAAAAGTTCAAGCTGATTGCCAGGCACCTGAGGATGAATGAGCAAACCCAGACTTTGCCCTGGGAGTGTGAGGTTAGCCAGGAGTGGGAGAAGTTTTTAAAGCCCCCTATATATCCCCAAGAAAGCTCCAAAACAGATTTTGCTACCCCACGTAAAATCAAACTTCTTGAAGAGATATGAAACTGATTCATCTTCCCCATATGTTCATTTTCATATATGCATAAACTTTGCAGTTGAACTTTATGAATTATTCATTCATGTCGTATAGAGTCAATATGTAACTGGAGGCAGCTTCTTAATAAACAAAAGAAGTTCAGCTGAGATCTTGTGTGGTTGAAATACGCTTATTTTCCCATTACTCCTGTTAACTTTTCTTTGTTCCAGGCTTTGACAAAGCGAGCAATTTCGTTCATTACTGAAGCCCATCAAATGCTGTGACATCCTCGGGATAGATGTTTTTATTAATGTATTTCAGTCGTTCCCTTTATATTTCTTATCCCTTTATCAGTCTTATCAGGTCATAGGGCTATTCCCAAAGATGAAACACTCATTCAGGATGCAAGGGGAGATCACTTGAAAGTGATCGAAGAAGCCCCTTCAAAACTAATAAGCTGTCTCTTGTCTCTTAAAACAAGACTTTTAGGGCCTCATGTCTTGGTACGTTTTTGTGACTTGATCCCAAAGGGAAATCGCTTGGAATCCAGTCCCTACCCCTACCTCCTAACAAACCAATAATTTATAATATTTTATTTTATATTATTTATATTATAATATTTTATATTATTTTATAATATTTCAGCTCAACATATAAATTAAAAATTAAAAAGTTAATTTTAATGATGATAGTAATGTTCCCAGCTACACCATTCAATGTGAGCCACATAGAAAATATAGTATCAACTATCCACTGAGCAATTCTGGGGAGCACAAGAGGAATCCAACTATTCCTTCCTTTTAAGGTTTTCATATCTACTCAGCCTTGGTAGAAGAAGCTTGAAACTTTGCAATTTGGCATCTCCCACACTGACAGTACTGAAGGCTTTTTGGCAGTGTTGTAAGACTCGTCTAAATGTACGTGCATTTAAACAGCGTGCATTAATTCTGGTTATCCCCAGCATTTACTTGTAGCATTTCAGTGCTTTTAAAGATGAAGACATTGATTTGCATTCAAGCCATGACAGCCCTGCCACCCAGCAGCTTGTAACTGAGTTCAGAATAGAGAGACGCAGCCCGGCTGTCAGGCTGTCCACTCGCTTTGCGTGCAAAGGCGACAGAGTGGCAAATGAGCCCCAGCCCGGGGAAGCCTGTTCTACAGAAACAGTAGCCACCCCTCTTGGGCTTCCAACACTCAGCTTCCAACACCCAGCCCAGAGGCAGGGCTTTATAAGTATTTAGGGCTGTGAGCAAAGCACTTCATGGTATGCTGTGTTTGAAAAAGTCCTAGAGTTTCCATCATCAGCACTTTCCCTAAACAGATTGCTGTTTTCATCCCACCCAAGACCACCCATGCTTTTATCAAAGCTTCAGCCCGGCTTATCTGGGGAGCTTTGTTGTTCTAGTAAATTTCTTTTCTCTCCAGGCTTGCAAGGCCTTTCCTCTTCAAAACAGAATCTGCTTCAGGCTCGGGGCTGTTGCTGTTGCTATGTTCAGCTCAGCTCAGCTCAGCTCAGCAACCTCTGCTGGGAAAGAATAGCCCTGTGTGTGCCCTCATAATCGTTTTAATTAGCCATACATTCTGTGGGGCACAGAGGTCTGCGCTGAAGCAGATGGCTGGTGGGGCGGCGCTGGGCTATTGTGGGCAGGGGCCGAGCCAGGCTCGAATGCTGCAGATGCTGCCCTGGTCTTGGGGCTGGAAGCCCAGGCTCCGAGAGATTCAGGCCATCTGCTCGGCAGTCCCGCAAAGCAGGTGTCCAAAGAAAGCATTCCCGAGATCAGCGCTGCCTGCGTGAGGCATCTTCGTCCAGCTGTAGGGCGACCCAAGAGCTGGCCACAATGACCCACAACCCTCAAGGGTGGCCACAAGGGCTCCCTTTGTCTGTCCTAGGTGGGTAAGGGACTGCTCTCTGTCACAGCCATCTCAGGGCCAGGCAACCTCTGACCCTCTCCCTTGTCCCCTCTCAGTGGGGCTGTTGGTCAGCAGCCTTGGCCTGGATATGAGGAAGCACAGGGCAGACCCTGCCAGCTCTGGCTGCCCAGGGCACACTACCCAAGGGGGGAGGTCCCAGGCAAAAGCTCTGTCCCCCAAAGCTGGATTGTTAGTTTGTTGGTTTGTTTTTTTCCTTTCCCCCTCCAGCTTTATCAGGGTATAACTGGCAAACAAAAGTTGTTTGGATGTGTGTATACATTATGAAATGATTACATCGATCGAATTCACAAGGCAAAGCTTTAGTTTTTTATAACAAATTTTTTTTTCTTTTTTTTTGGGTACCAGGGATTGAACTCGCGACCTCACGCTTGCCAGGCAGGCGCTTAAGCCACTAAGCTAAATCCCCAGCCAAAGCTTTAGTTTTTAAGGGTCTCACCTGGGTTATTCTTAAAGCAGTGACACTGGCCTATCTGCTGTTGCTTTCTTCTGCCCTCATTTCAGGTTTTTTTTTTTTTTTTTCTCATCTCAGTTTTGAAAACACCAGTCACAGGCCTAGTAACTGCGGCTCTTAGCTACTGCACAGGTGCTCAGCGCTGAAGGCACAGCGGGCACTCTTGCAATGCTTTCCAAGTAGGAAGCACCATTTTGGAGGCGGGTCTTGCGACTCAGTCACCTGTGAGGATACTGAGGCACACACAGGGTGACTTGCCCAGGGGCTCCACACCAGTAAAGGATGAAAGTGAAAGCGAACCCAGGGAGCCTAGATCTGGCCGAAGCAGTGACGGGCAGCCAACCTTTGCTGTGTCCCTGCAGCATAGGTGGGCGTGTTCTCCCCACCTGGCAGGTGACATCGGGGTACTGAGGGGTCACAGGAAGTGGTTAAGCCAGATTTAACCCCAACAGTCTCCCCACTAAGTGCTTGCGTTTATCCACTCTATACTTTGCTTCCAGAGTCAGGAACAGCCAAGGTCCTACAAGACGTTGAAATCCCTTGCTATCTGTCCTCCAGGGAGAGGTGAAGAAGCCTTTCTCGGGAATTCAGTGTCATGAGCGCTTCCCAGCAGCTGTTCCTCCCTTCCTCCCCCACTGTTTCGAAGATGCCCGTGATTATATCCCTTCCAGTGCTCCTGGCAGATCTGTGTCCAGAGACCACCTGCCAGCTTTTGCTACAAAAGCAGCAGCAATTCCAGGACCCTGTGACAGAAGGACACCTCCTTTTATTGGAGCTGTTTCACCGACATGCACGCCTCCTAACTGGCTTTCCCATCCTTCTCCCTGGCTTTTTCACAGCGGGCTCCAGGCAGTGAGAATGAAAATAAATGAGCTGTGAATGAATTGACCCTCCCCCACCCACTGCAGTTTAATCGACAATGTGTCCTCACCCCATGCCATGTGCTCACCTCCCTTTTACTCATAAAGGTATTTCTTCTAGCAGGATGCTCCTAGCTAGATCTCTCAGTTCTTCTCAAGGGTCCAGGGGAATGTTTGGAAGACTGTTACCCTCAGATTTGATTTTTTATTCTGCTTTATCATTTTTTGAGGCAGTCTCACTATGTGGTTCAGGCTGGCTTTGAACTCACTTTGTAGCCCAGGCTGGCCTCGAACTCATGGCCGCCCTCCTCCTTCAGCCTCCCAAGTGCTGGGATCACCAGGTGTGTGCACCATCCCACCCAGTTTATCTTCAGATTTTAGAATCTGTTTGTTTTCCCTTATCCAACCATCCCTACCTGATGCAAGTGTTTGGGTGGAATCATTTAAGCTAAGGTTCTGCCTGGGTTTAAAAGGCTTGGCCACTGAGTCAGAAGGATCACAAATCCAAGCTGAGACTTTGTCTCAAAAAAACAAACAGTAAATAAAGGCTGCAACATACTCTGCACTGTTGGGTTGAACTGTGTCAGAATCCTCCCTGCCTTTAGCATGGTCTCAGTCCCAGGCAGCCAGGTCTCAGATGAATCAATGTGTCACAGCTTCCCACAGTCCCCTGCGCTCCAGAGGCATCGGCGTCAGTAGCATTTGCTCACCTTCCACACACCTGGGCTTCACGTGGTCACCAGGCAGAAGAACGATGGTACAGATATCAGAGATGGTACAGAGGCTTAGGGAGAGAGAGGACCTCCTCCTCCTCCCCACCCCTAGTTCAGGAATTACTTTATGAGACTTGGAGGGCAGCGGGCAAAAAAAGCAGTGAAGGTGACACCTGCTTATATAAATAGCTCTTATGACAGTAGAGGAAATTAAACCATCTCCCCAAACCCTTCAGCCAAAATGTATCTATTTTTATTATGTTTCTTTCTAGACGTTTCCTGATTTTATATTTTTGCCAGCAGAAATCATAGTGTAGACAAGCATTTTTGTTAGACTTTCATTTAACATGTATTAGGATGCTTTTCTGTGTTCCCGCACAGTTTTTAAATGCAGTTTTAATGACTGCATTCTGGCGCATCATTAGACTTTATGCTCCATTGTTGAATATTTAAGTTGTTTTCAATACTTTATTGTTACAGAAAGTGCTATGATACACATTTATGCATGTGGTTTTTTTCTTACTTTGTTTGATTCTATTGCCTTCCTGTGGCAGTAAAAGCACTGGATCAGAGAGAATGAACATTTCTGTTGCTTTTGATACACGAAGCCCTCGTCATTATTAAAAGGGCACCACCCATTTACATTTCGAAACAGGCCTGTAATCTTGCTGATAGTTAGGAGTTTTATCTTAAATATTTTGCTAAGAAGAACAATTACTATTCCTTGGTTTTAATTTATACTTTGATTAGTATCGAGATGAACCTTTTCCCAATTTTAACTTTGTAGCCTCTTCTGTGAATTTTCTGTTTGTATTCTTTGCACCTCTGCTGTAGATTGGTCATCTTTCTTACAAATTTATACAAATAATGAATCCGTCTCCAATCCATCCATGAATGCTTTCAATTTAAACACAATTTTTTAAAATTCTGCAATTATAAATTAAAATGTATTATGTACACGCATCTTACAAAAATAACAAAATTTTACAGGGCTTATAATGTTCGAGGTATAATTCTAAGTACTTTACCCTTACCTCTGTGAAATTTCTTCTACTTTCCTCCAGTTTTAGAAATCGATAAACCAAGGCAGAAAAGGTCAAGAAACTTGCCTAAGTGCAACCTCATAGGTAACCAGGGTTCAGCACCAGGCATCCTGGTTCCTAAATCTATGCTATAGCCTCACATTTGATCTCTTAAGGGAATTGGGGAAAGAAGGCAGCAGGCAATGCTCTCCTGGACAGTGAATGGGCAACACGCACCCAGTCCCAGGTGCTGGAGACGGGAAGCGGCATATTGGAGCATCTTGATTCTCTCAATGCATTGCTCACTCTAAAATGAATTAAGAAGGAGATGCCCAAATGTACAGGAAAATCAACTCCGTGCAGCAGCACATCCCTCATAGCTTTGGGACTTGTTTCCAAGGATTGTTTGAAGGTGGGTGTTGCTGCTGAGTTGTCACAGCTGTGTCTCCCAGCTGGGGCGCTCTCTAAGGCCTGGTGTCAGCACTGCCTTCCTTCCATTCCTGCTGTTAACAGTCACCACCCACCCCACCCCTTGGTGGTCTGATAGGTTTTATTTTGACCACTGGTTCTTAGATCATAATCTCTGTTTGTTGGTTGTGGTGGGTTAGATGAATTTAACTCCGGGGTTAACGTTGAGTAATGTGTTTAAATGTTGAGTAATGAGTTTTTACAACTTTGGATGCCAGAGTTGGAAGAGCATTTACATCATTGGCTCCATTGGATAAGGAGATAAATGTGGAGGGACACGCAGGCTTTGATTAGTAGGGCTTTACTGATTTAAAGAGAGAGAGATACAGATACAGAAACAGTTGAATTCTGACTGTTGGGAGCCGAGCTGTTGAAGCTGGAGATAGATCGCATGTGCGGAGCTGAATTAAGTCCAGCCCAGAAAAAGCAGAGAAACCAAAACAGACTATGTAAGCAAGTTGATCCGGCACTGAGAAGGCAGGGGACCCAGGCCTGCCAGGAGAACAAGTTGCTAGACAGTGGGGTTGGAATTGTTACTCTTCTTTGGAGGGTATAAATATGCTGCACTGGTTGAGCAGTTCATTTCCTCCCATCAGGAGGATAAGGGATCCACCTGACCCCAGCTTTGTCATTTCTTTATTTTTCACATCCTCTCCATGATGCTTAACCCCAAGAACCTCAGGAGCTGCACTGGGTCACGGCATATGACCAGAATTTAAGCAAGGAAGTCCGCAGAGGACTGTTGCTGGTATCGCTGCCCCACTGACCCTTTATGTGGCAAGGTAGACTGAGGGAGCTGCTGAAATGACAATCGTGAAAACACAAGCAAAAATCACCCTGTGCCCTGTTGATAGCGTGTCCGTCAATGCCCTGCACAGTCCGAACAGGTCAAGGTGAATGTACCCATTTTGAGTTACAGTCTTTTCATAGCTTCTGCAC
Source organism: Dolichotis patagonum (assembly GCA_004027295.1). Classification (NCBI taxonomy): domain Eukaryota; kingdom Metazoa; phylum Chordata; class Mammalia; order Rodentia; family Caviidae; genus Dolichotis; species Dolichotis patagonum. Next base: position 19,401 of record PVJX010014243.1, read on the forward strand.
GGCAAGGATAATCCACCTCGGCATCATCAGCTTGGGGTTTCAGCTTAGAGTGAGCTTTCTGACTCCAAGTAAAATTCACTTATCTTTCCAAGTAAAATGTGGAGCTATGCAGTGATAGGAAATGCTTGGTTCTCATTAAGAGGCAACAAGGACTATGAGTGAATGCAGAATAAAGTAGACGTGTTTCAGTTGCCTGCAAGAGAATTTTACATCAACCTGAACAAACTGCTAAAAGATGTAGTTCAATCTATGAGTTTTCCAGCTGGCGTACCACCTGCCACGAGGACTCCAGGCTCTGGAGACCACAGTCAAGGGCCAACTTTCCCACTTAGCCTATTTCAGGACTCTGAGGAATTGACTAGTTTTATACAGTTCAGCCATCCCAACAAATTGGGCTGGTTATGGGTTATCAAAGGCAGCTTCATTCATAAAGTTGTATCTTCACCAATACTGCAGCCCAGGTCTGAGAGTGGTCCTTACCTTTTCTAACAGGATGCCCTTCGCTGGTCAGTGAACCTCCTGGAAGTGGGGGCACTGGGCAGCATGCTAGAGGGGCACCAGCATTTGCAAGAGATCAAAGCCCTCGTAGACCTCCTGATCTGTACTGTACTCTGCCAGAGGAGCCGAGGCTGGTTTCATCCTCACCCGTGTCCTTACCTGTGTTCTTACTTGTGTGGTTTTGCCTGTACACAAACTGCATGCTGTGATATTAGAGGAGACCCGCTAGAAACAGCATGATATGGGGATAACTGGTCCCATTCAGATTGAGTGTGATTTATGAGGAATATCCATTGCCTTTCACTCAAGCTTTTAACCTAGCTGTTTTGGGGTTGTGTCTCACTACTCACTGTGTCACAGGCACCCCAGGCTCATGCTGGCCTCCTTGCTTCAGCAATAACAACTGCCCCTTTCTGTCCACTGTGCTCTCTGAAGCTCAGGCTGCAGGGCAGTTTAGCTATTGCTTCTTCCAGGAATCCTACCCTCATCTACCAAGGCTGCAGCATTCCATGTAGGGACCATCACAGCATCATGAACGTTCCTATCACAGGATTTAAAACAGTACCCAGGGGCTGGGGATGTGGCTCTGCATTAGAGCGCTTGCCTAGTGTGCATAAGACCCTGGGTTCAGTGTCCAGCACTGGAAACAAACACCCTCACCCCCACCCCACAAAAAAAAAAAATCAATGCCCTGCTGTGCTTCCTGTTTTCTTCTCAGCGTGTCTGCACAAGCCTTTCTATTTCTTGCAACAGGAAATATGTTTGTTCTATTCATGGTTGTATTAGGAAGGCTTTGGACAATGAACAGTCTGTATATACCTGTTGAAAAACAAAGTCATAATTGCATGCCATTAAAGCCTTGTTGGTTGATGGATTCTGAGTGCTTGGCTTGGCTTGGTTTCATGGGTTGCAGTAGGGGTTACGGTTGAAGAGGTGACAGGAGGGCAAATTCTTGGGGAGACCCTGCAGAAAACCACATTCTCTTCTTGGGAGTCACCTCTTGCCTGGCTGCTTAGCTGAAGAGAACCCACTTACGTATGGACCCTAAAATCATGTGACTCACCCAATGGTGATTTCAGAGCCAGAGAATGTTCTAGAAAAAGCCAGGACTTTTTTCTCACTAAGCTCCAAAGCACATTAATTGTCTCTTGCCTTCTCTAGCACTGGAAGACACAAGGCAGCGAGGAGTACGAAGCAGAAGGTAAGAGTTGCGTGCGGGAGGGTCGTGGTTGGTAACTCTACAGCCTGCCTTCCTGCATCGGAGGCTGGGGGCTGCTTGGGAATTCACACAAGGAACAACAGCATCAAAGTCATTCCCCATTGGTAGCTCATAGTTTTAAAAACTCCTAGCTTTTCATAGCATGCAAAAGATGGCAAATAAGACACAGAATTCCACTTACAGGCTAATTACTCTCTATACAGTCTTTCCAATTAATGTGCGATCAGTGCTCGCCTCAACAGTAGCCTATTAAATTAGGCTCCTAGAGAGTTTCAAATGTTTGAGAAGCATCGAAACGTGTGGACCCAGGGCCACCAGGGGGCGCTGAGGTTCAGTTGACAGGGTCTCAGCCTGCTTCCCTGCCTACCTGGCATTTGCCCACTGAGTGTGCTTACAGCGTGTTCTCCCCCTTCCAGCCTGGACAGACACAGCGGTGATCGAGCTTAATTTCTGTCAGTAAATAGCAGGGATGGCTAAGTGCTCCGCTCAAGTCTCCCAGGCTCTGCCAGGCACACACAATTGTGCCAGCAATTATCTCACGTTGAAGTGAAGGCATTTTACAGCTCAGTCAGTGGACAACTTAGAAGTGGGAACTTTTAATAGAGAATGAATAGTCTTGATGTTTAAATAGGTACTTTGACCCTTGTCTTTGGCTAGACCTTTTCTTTCAGATAGATAATTAAGGACTGGCAGCCTGTAACTCTTTAAGTGGGATGCTGTAGGTCAGACTGTGTGTGCAAGGATTTTAGGAACAGGCAAATCTTGAGACGTTCACCATGCACCTATTTCCTTCTTAATAAAATAGTAAAATGTGTGCTGGAACGTATACCAGAAAGTGTAAATAAACCAGTCTGGAAGCCGTAGTAGAGGCAGGGCTTCAAAGATTTGGGGATAGCTCTCAACCGCCCTTCTTAGAAGATCACACAACAGATTGAACTCAAGACAGTATCAACTTTTTCTTAAAATATTTGTTTTCAAAGAATACGCTTTTCTTTGTAAGTAGGCACTTTTTGTAATTCATCTAGAAATACCATAAAAGTAGTGGTTGTTAATCCCAGCACTCGGGAGGCTGAGGCAGGAGGATCATTGCAAATTCAAGACCAGCCCAGGCTACAAAGTGAGCCCAAGGCCAGTCTGAACTGCATAGTGAGACTCTGTCTCAAAAAGACAGAATAAAAAGTAATGGTTGACATATATATATATATGATATATATATCATATATATGATATATATATGACATATATATGATATATATATGACATATATATGACATATATATAGTGTTTACATTTCTAAAATCTGTCACAGTAAAAGACACATTGCCATTAATCCTCACTTTGAATATACATCCCATTGTTTTTGCCACTTTCTGGAGCAATTCTGGGAGTCCTGTTTTGTGTCTTTAAGAGCTGTGATCAAAACTACAGTGAATGCTGCTGCCCAGTGCCGTTCAGTGGAAAGCCAAGCTTGTAAAAATGTCACAGTGTGTCCTCATCTACCTTGGTGACTGGGTCAGCACTGTGAGATTTCTGGCTCCTCCCCAAAGTCAGAATGACTGAAAGGTAAAAGTCTTGGTTCAGTACATCAGTCCTGACAGCACAATTAAAGACATAAAAGAGGCCTTCCAGAACTGCTTCAGAAAGCAGCAAGGACAGTGGGTTAAGTGCGTTCAAATCAGGAGTGAGGGGTGGGGTGTGGGGTGGTTAATGGCAATTTGCTTTTTACTGCATTTTTAAAAAAAGTATTCACTGTACCTTTTGATCACACCTTATATATGATTTGATTTCAGGTCAGTTAAGGTTTTGGAATCCAGATGACTTGAATGCCTCACAGAGTGGGTCCTCCCCACCCCAAGACTGGATAGAAGAGAAACTGCAAGAGGTTTGTGATGATCTGGGGATCACCCGAGATGGTCACCTGAACCGGAAGAAGCTCGTCTCCATCTGCGAGCAGTACGGTTTGCAGAACGTCGATGGAGAGGTGAGCTCTGCAGTGCATCGCTTCGGGGACGGTGATAAAAGCTGAGCTGGCCATAGGCCGGAAACGGCCATATCATGGCTTCCTGCTCCCGGTAACAGAGATCATTTTCTCCTCAGAGATCCTTCTCAAAGATTTTGTGTTTGAGAAACTTGTGGAAAAGCAAAGCTGACAATGGCTGGTCCTGGGTGTGCACCATGTGCTAAGCTGTTACTCGTGAGACCATCAGACGCCCATGCAGTGCAGCCCCTGTGTGACAGGTGTCCCTAGAGGTGTCAGTCAGAGCAACCTGTGGGACCATGTGGAGGGAGGGCTACACAGGAGTCCCACAGATTGGAAAAGGGAAAGGGGCGAGTTTGAAGGCCAGGCTGAGCAGTTCAGGTTTTTAGAAAGAAGATCTCAGCGTCTCCCCTGGGTGCTTATGCAGACTGAGCAGTATGTAGGACAAGCTGACTCGCCGCGTGTGACCTCAGCTGCCTTTGTAGGTAGACGTGAAGACGGCTCGGGTTCAAGAGAGCACCCCGGCGCTGTGACCATGTCCTGGTCTCGAGGAAACGGAGAAGAGTAGGTCAGTTGTTTTGGAAAGACAAAGAAAAATCATGAGGGTGCATCTATCAGAGTCTTACTTGGTAATGCTTGAGCTTTATTTTTTCTGGAAAAAAAAATTAAGAGGATACCCACGGGACCAAATGCACAAGAGCTGTGAAACATAAGAGTACAACTAATTCCAAGATATGTCTTTCAGAAAGCTAAAAATAAAAATGAGAGAGTTAGAGGTTAGGCCTGCTGTTGCAGCTTCAGAATCTCCGATTATAATGCTATTTGAAACCAGGCTGTGTTCTTGCTCAGGGGATAAATGGTATTATTTGCCTAACCAAGAAAGAGATTTTCATCAAAAAGCTTCCAAGTAGCCCAGCCTGCAAAAGATTTTCCCCTTCTCCTTTATTTATGTGGCTGTGATCCATCGTGCGGCTGCCGTTTTAATGGCCCAGGAGTCTCACTTGCCAGTGATGGCTGAACTGAATCCATCCTAAACTAAGCCCATCCTCCTAATTTATAAACCAGAGCAGAACAGGGAACCTCGGGTTGTTTTTTTCCAAGAAATATTGCACAAATCTGGATTGTTTATCTAAAAACAATTCTCAGGGTAAACAGTAGCCTCCCGCAGGCAGCTGCCTTTTCTTGTGTGTCGGTATCTTCCAAACCCGGGACAAGATGTGTCCTGTTTGGTTCTTTGCCGCTGGTCCAAGGATGAATACGGCGCTGGCCACTGAACATGGCTTTTACATAGCGTGTGGGGCGGAGGGCGAGGGTTTCCTCCTAAAGAAAAACTGTGGGATTCTGTAGTTTTGTTTTGTTTTGGTTTTTATTACAAACTGTGAACCACTAAGAAAGTAATGTTTTTTAGCTGGCAGCTTGGAATCCTAGAATTATTTAACTGTAAGCAGTTGGAGCTTGGGTGACTTCTCATTGTACGGACACAGCGAGGCCACTGCCCCACCCCACCCCGCACTGTGTCGTGAGGACAACTCAGCTCAATCATTTAAAAAAACTGTTGGTTAGTACACGTTTGCAGTGCATGTTTACATTCATTGAAGGGATTGGTACACATACGTCACATCTCTTAATTCTTTTTATTCCCCATTCCCTCGCCTCCATTCCTGTATCCCATTCCTATTTGCAAAAGTTCTATCTCCTGGTTTCCTGTTGTCTGTTATTTTGCTTCTTAAAAAGTATCTATACTTTGAGTTTCTCATGTAAGAGAAGCTCTGAGATATTTACACTTGTGTGTCTGATTTATTTCACTTAACATTGTGGTCCCAAGGTGCATCCCACAGATGACCCATTTATCATTCTTTATGGCAGAGTAGTACTCCATTGTGTATAAATTTTCTTTACCCATGCATTTGTGGATGGATGTATAGCTTGCTTCCAAGCTCCAGCTGGTATGAGTTGTGCTGCTGTAAACATGGATATGTGTATCTATGGCTGTAACAGTCCTTTGCTTTCCTGAAGTGAGGACAGCCATAGGACAGGAATGGCAAACTGGTACTCTAGATGCCGCATCTGGCCCAAAGATGATTGTATTTGGTCTGTTTGGTATTTTTTAAAATTGCGCTTTGTGGTACACATTGTAGAATTAGGAGATCTTATAAAATCCAAGGATCTGACTCCATTTTGCAGACACGGAGAGAAAAGATGAGGAGCTGTGGGTGCAGCTGGATTGTCTTTATGACTTTCTGAAGTTCTCGGGCCATCCTGCGTCGTTCATTCCTGGGGCTCTGTGGGCACGTGGGTTTGTGATCCTGTCCTCGTGTGTTATTTCCTAACTACACTTCAGGAAATCAGCCATCCACAGACCTGGCCAGTGTGTCCCGGGGAGTATGAGGTGCTGCCCAATTATAGATGCATCTCCTGCTCAGGGTACAGCTATTGAAATCCCAGTATCGTATGTAGTAATCCAAGTATTGTAATCCTTTTTCCAGTCCTCCTCGTAATCCAGAAAGTCATATTTGTAATCCCATAGAAATATTATTGAAATTCCAGTGACTTAATTCCAATCCAGTACCTCCAATGCAACCCACAGCAAGAGTAAAGACACTAAGACAAAATTCAAAGTTACAGGCAGCCAAGGGGTCCCAAGTCCAATCCAAGTGAGTACATAAGGACAAAGGCCCTGAGCCAAGGCCTCTTCCTGAATTATCTTGTGAAGAAGGGAGTGGTTCAAGAATGAATGACAAGATGGCAGGAACTGTGTGAGTAACCTGAGCTGGGTAACCAAGTAGGGAGAAAAGCATCTTTGCAACATGCAGGGAGAATGATACACAGAAGGATCAGTGTGCGTAACTCAATTAGGGTAGCATTCAAATGGTTTTAGAAAGCTGTTGCTTCAGTTTCTGACACATAAACTTTTGCACCTTGGGGAGTCATGGCTTCTTACTTGGAGGCTTGTACCCAGCTGACATTCCTGGAGCAGAGTGGCTCTGCCATCCCGCTGTACTTCAGTCTGTTACAGAGAGCACTATGCAAAACAGGAAGCTGTCAGTGGCCTCAAGGATTACACATCAGTACCTTAGCTGGCCTTATTTGCATCACTTAGAGCCGATTGAAGGGAGAAGGGACTAGCATAGCCCGCTCTGTACTTACCAGCATATGGAAGTAAGACTCGATTTAACTGATGTTGCAGCAGTGGTTCTGTATTCAAGGAGAGGTGCCCAGGTTGTCTTCTGCATGCAGCGGGTGTCCCAGCTGCCCATTTCGTCTGCATTCTTTTCTGTCCATCTGACCACTGAGTTCACATCCATCAGTCACCACCTCATTGCCCACCCCCGGGTAAAAGTCACCGGTGGGACTCACTGCCTCCTGCAGCATATGGATGTCTCTAGCAGTTGCCCTGATTTTCTCAAGGTCACAAGGCCAAAGAGTTTGGGTCTGAGAATTAAGATGCACCCTGTTAACTTCAGTCCGTGTGCCTGGTTTTCTCAGCCACACTTGTTTCGATGGTGCCAGCGGCCTCCTCCTCCTCTAGGAAGGTGCTCTTTTGGTTGCTGAGAGTGAGTCAGAAACACTAGGAGATCTAGGCCACTTTGGTCTCTTGCCCCAGATACCTGTCCGTTGACTGGATCCTAAGATTCTCTTGTTTGAAATTATTGCATCTTCCAGAGATTTCTACCATTTGGAATGGTTAACCAGTCTGCTGCAAAATGGAGACAGATGCTTCCTATTGGATGTGGATTGTGGAGGAAGAAAAAAGTTTTTTAGATAAGAGGAATGTGTTGAGCATTTACATAAAGAGTGAAATCAATTTTGAGACGATGTGAATCACAGCACTAGACCAGATCTAAGGAGTGACTATGAACGATGAGAGGATGTGTTAACGGATAATTTAGGCCTGTGTCAGAATGAATCCAGTTATCTGCTAGAATGAACCCAATAAGCAGAAAGAGTGAGTTTGTTGCTTATTCTGTCTTCTTTCTGTTCAGTGGCCTGGACTCTGACTTGAGGGCTTGGTAGAAATGCATAATCTCAGGTCCTTCCTCAGACCTCCTACGCAAAAACCTGCATTTTTTACGAGATCTCCAGGCAGTTTCCTTTTTGTTCCTGGCAGGCACATTCCTATGGAACAAATTGGCCCCACAAAATAAAGGGTGTGTGACAGCCAGTAGGAAACCTTTTCCTTTTCTTCATGTCTTTCAACTTCAGTGACAAGTGCTGCTTCCCGCGCATTCCCCTTCCTTTGTGGTACTAGGAAACAACCCATTTTCCAGACAAGCCTCTGCATAGGGCTATGGTCCCATCTCCTCTTTCCCTACTATGTGAGAACTACCTGATTTGTTTTTTGAAGCAGAGTCTTGCTGTGTAATTCAGGCTGGTCTTGAACTCACTATATAGCCCAGGCTAGCCTCAAACTCATAGTGATCCTCCTGCCTCAGCCTCCTGAATGCTGGGACTACATACCCAGCTCAAGAACTACCTGATTATATCAAAAATAGCCAGTCATAACTTCCCCATGTTTATGTCTCTTGGAATCCTTCAGTTACATATGCACAAGTACCTTCTCACCCAATCTTTGTCTCTCTTGGTTAATGCATTCAAACAAAAATGCAACACATTTAGTGTTGTTCTAAGTGAGGTTCTAAACTCTAAGTATAGGTTTCTGGTCCTTTCTCTTAGGTCACTGCAGTCTGTCCCAGAACAAAGTCTGCTAGGCTACCGATTTCAAAGCTGCAGTAAACAGCAAACATCACGTAGAATCACCCACAGTTTAAAGGCACAATGAACGTCAGCTAATTTCTTTTAACACTGGGAAGCTATGTCTTTATTTTTAAGTAGTTTTTTTTAATCTGCAAGAATAATATATAGCAACATTAAAGATCACGCGTTCTAGGAGTGGGAGTAGAAGAAAAACAATTGCTAAATTGCATAAGATTTTGGAGATGTTGAAAGTAGACCTTTAGTTTGTATAAGAAGATGGCTCATTAAGGGAGGGAAACAAATTTTAGTGGACTGAGAATAAAGGGGCATAGCTATGTTTCTGGAGTCTTGATCACCAGTGGTACTGATTTCTATAGGTCAGAAGTGTACCATGGGGGCCGGGGATTTAGCTGAGTGGCTTAAGCACCTGCCTGGCAAGCGCAAGGTCATGAGTTCGATCCCCAGTACCCAAAAAAAAAAAAAAAAAAAGAAGTGTACCATGGGTCTTGTGTTGTTTTTAGTGGAGCTTTAAATAAGTAAATGTGTGATTACTCTTCTCCAGATGCTTGAGGAAGTTTTTCACAATCTCGATCCCGATGGAACAATGAGTGTAGAGGATTTTTTCAACGGTCTGTTTAAAAATGGAAAATCCCTTACACCTTCAGCGTCTACTCCTTACAGACAACTGAAGAGGCACCTCTCCATGCAGGTGAATAGACAGAGTATTTTCTTCGTAGCAGAAGAACCTGTTTAATAATTTCTAATGAATTAATCTGTTGGCTGAAGCAACAGACCAAGGAGATTGTACAAAGCACAGAACAAGACTCAACTATTAGAAAGGAAAGGTTGGGTTAGAAAATGACCATAAATTACAGACTAGGAAGGCTGTGGGTTACACCTGTTAATGTCAACTTGAGGTCAGAAGAGAAACAGAGTCTTAAGCAGAGACACATCTCATCTATGACAGATAACTCTGTCTCAGAATAATTATTTTTACTAATCTTTTTAGTCTTGACTTCCTGGGAAACAAGAATCAAAAGCAGTGTATGACTCTTCCCACGCCCAGCAGAAGTTAAATTCTGCTTTCTTGTGTTCAGCACTGGCCAGGTCCAGTCTTTATCAGCATCTGGTTGAAATGCCTGGGGTGCCCTGAGTTTGCTCAGTTCTCTTTCTTCCAGTCGTTTGATGAAAGTGGACGTCGTACGACAACCCCGTCGGTAATGACAAGCACCATGGGCTTCCGCGTCTTCTCCTGCCTGGATGATGGGATGGGCCACGCGTCTGTGGAGAGGATACTGGACACTTGGCAAGAGGAGGGCATTGAGAACAGCCAGGAGATCCTAAAGGTACGGCGCTGAAAGTGGGGCAAAAGATGCCAAATCAGAAGCGTCAACATTTTCAAATTTTTTGAAACTCTGTGATTTGATTTGATTTCTCCTTAATTATTCTGTGCACAAGATCTCAGAGATAAGAGGTAACTATTCCTTCCCCTTTTAACCAGGAGTCTGTTGCTAATTACTTTCCACGGTTTTAACCGCCAAATTATTGACATGAGAAATGTTGTTAATTGATCTCGGGTTGGTAGAGACTAGTGTTATATTCTGTCTACATATAGTGCCAGATAGTATTTTTTTTTAATACAAATTACCATGCTACACTTTTCCTTAGGAAAAAACATAGTTGAAGATTGTCAGCATTCATTAAAGAATGGAGTCCTCCAGTTCCTAGGCTGTCTTCAGTTCTCGCCGTTGGCCTAACCTTCACGTTCGTCTGCTTTCAAAAGAAAGAACTTGTGATTTGTCTTGAACTTATGCCATCTTCTGATTCCCAGGCCTTGGATTTCAACCTTGATGGAAATGTCAACTTGACAGAATTGACTCTGGCTCTGGAAAACGAACTTCTGGTCACCAAGAACGGCATTCATCAAGCGGCTCTGGCCAGCTTTAAGGCTGAGATCCGGCATTTGTTGTGAGTTGAGCAGAAGTTTCACTTGCTCCATTCTCTTCCCTGCTTGTCCAGTGAGTCATTCATGTGCTTTTCCCGAAGACTGTCCCATTGCATAGGCAATCATGGCTCCTCTTCTGTGCATAACTGCTGCACACATGTTCCCTCCTCTGCAGGAAAGTGAGGCATTGTGATCAGCATGGAGGCTTTCAAAGGGAGCCATGGAATACCTTTTTGTTCTAGAAGGGTTTGAGTTGTCTTAGTTTTGTTTTGGCATCAAAGCCAGCCAAATGAGAACTTTCTGGGGTGTACTTGTCACTTTGCAACGGCTTTTCACTAACTCAGTTTACTTCTGATTGTAGGGAACGAGTTGATCAAGTGGTCAGGGAAAAAGAGAAGCTACGATCAGACCTGGACAAAGCTGAGAAGCTCAAGTCCCTCATGGCTTCGGAAGTGGATGATCACCATGCAGCCATAGAGCGGCGAAATGAGTACAACCTCAGGTGTGACTCAGGACAAGGTCCAGGCTCCTTTCCCACTGCTCGTGACCCTGGGCAGTAGTACCTGAAACTACAGGGCCGGGCACTGGCCAAGGGGTACTTTGCCTACCTGCCTATGTGGCCATACCTAGCTACAGTAATTTGTATTTTGTTTGGTTTGGTTTGGTTTTTTGTCTTTTGAGACAAGGTCTCACTATGCAGTTCAGGCTAGTCTTGAGCTCACTTTGTAGCCAAGGTTGGTCTCGAACTTGCAGAGATCCTCTTGCCTCAGCTCCCACATGCTGAGATGACAGGCGTGCACTACCACACTTGGCATGTTTTTTTTTGAGACAGATTTTCACTTCGTAAATTGCTTGAACTGGGCTCAAATGTCCCATCCTTTTGCCTCAGCTTCCTACAGTGCTGGAATCACAGGCAATTGCTACCTTGCCCAGCTAGGGCTGCAGAGATTTAGGTGTGGCCAGGCCTAAAGACAGACAGATCACAGTGGGCATTTTTTCAGGGTGCTTTCCATCTCCGTAACTCTGCGTCCATTAAGGGTGGACCCCCATCCCTATGGGGGAGCCAAAGGATCTAACGCCCACTCAGATTTCCTCTCCTTCCAGGAAACTGGATGAAGAGTACAAGGAGCGAATAGCAGCCTTGAAGAATGAGCTACGAAGAGAGAGAGAGCAAATCCTGCAACAGATGGGAAAGCAGCGTTTAGAACTCGAGCAGGAAATCGAGAAGGCCAAAATGGAAGAGAACTACATCCGGGACCGCCTTGCCCTCTCTTTAAAGGTAATCACCTTTTCCATACTGGGCTTTGGGTCCCTGCTGGGGATTCTTCATAGGGAACTCGGGCTCTGCAAAGCACCGTGTCTGCCCTGAGCCCACTATGAGGATTCTGGTTCACTTACCCAATGGGGTCCAGACCCACACGTGGATGGGCCCTGCTTGGATCTGGATTTCAGGCTCCCAGGGTACAGAGAGAGCTTGTCAGTATAACTTGTGCTTTGTACCTTGTCCTCATGGCTGTGTGGCATCTGGGCAATGCCCTCAGGTCCCCTGCTCTCTCACTGCCCACTCCCCTTCTACTCAGCAGATGGGCTGACCTCCTGCCACATGAGACCGTGTCTTCCTCTTTCCCCTATCTCCATGGAGCAAACAGTCCTTCTCTTTCCTGGACTCTCCCACTGGGGGGCTCTGGAGTCCAGCTGCCTCATTCAGATCTGGGTACAATGTACTGGCAACCCACGATCACGTTACTCAACCGGTATTGCCAAGGGTACCAGTGGGCACTAGAGTAACACTTGTGCTTTAGCATTAACATGGGGATTATGTCAGATGGGGTGTCTGGAAAAGAAGAGTATTTAGACTGCTTGGCTGCTGTTGTGATTATAAAACGCTCCTGAAACGCCACACATCAAAAACTGAGCCAGTTACCACTCCCTGCCCATGCAGCTGTTTTCATCTCTCAAATTTTCTACCCAAGCAACATCACCACCGTGGACTGTATAATCCCAGAAGTTAAAATTCTTGGTTATCCTCACACATCATCGCTCATCAGTTCCTCAGTTGTGTTGCTGTTGTGAAATGCTTTAGGTTTATCCCCATCCTCTGCATTTCCTCAGCCTCTGATTGAGCTCAGAATTCATCACGGTTTCTCAGCTGATTCTTGTGCGTCCTTAGAAGTCCTTTTCTCCATCTCTCGTAACCCCGTATGGCCATCAGAGTTGCCTTTCCAAAGATCCGGTATCACACTGCTCCCCTAGGAGTGCTAGAGGTCAGGGCTGCTGAAGGAGGAGCCCTCCTGCAGCCTTGCCAGCCTCCGCTTCCCGCTTCCGCGGCAGCCTCCACCCTCCGCTCTTGACGTTGGCTCTCTTTGTTCTTCACGGACACAGCACTTTTGTGCCCCTTCGCTGCCTTTCCCCAACACTGCGGGCCAAATTGGTTTATCATTCGCGCTGTATTTACTTTCCTGTTACCAGCAAATAGTACATTTATTATTGTATCAAGCTGCAGCCGCATCTGCTCCCTCCTACAGTCCAGTGTGTTCCCTGTGGTCAGAAACAGTATCTGATTTGTCCATTTTCAAAGCACAGCAGGTCCTGGGACACAGATTGCTCCTTATTATTTTAGCATGTAAGTGTAGATGATGTGCTTTGAAAGACTAGAGTCATCGAAATGGCATTTTAGGGGAAGGTAGTATTTTTTTAAAATGCTTTAAGTATATTCTTTTTTACTCCATATTGCTACATGAGGGTGTGAACTAGAATATATTAAAAATATACTGGCTCTGTATTCTTTTGGCAAAATGTACTTCAAAAATAACATTCTTCCAATCAGCCTTTAACATTGGAGAAGAAAATATGGCAAATGGTGCGTCTGTATGGTTTTTTTTTTTTTCAAACAAATGTGGGATGAAAATCATTCCAAAAAGTTCTATAAATATAGATTCTTTAAAATGAAACAAAAAAAACTTTTGTGAGTCTGTTATTGTGTTATTTTATTATAACTTAGCCATAAATGATGAACAACTTGTATTATACCTTTTATAGCCTTATATCTAAAATAAATTTATAAGTTAAATGTAAACTATAGAATCAAGGAGCAAAGATTGATTTTAGAGTTGCCTTTTTTATAGGTTTTCTGTATTTTGCTGGATAAGTTATTTTATAGCCACTTTTCTTTCATTTGATATGAGTATTTTCATGTCACTTAGAATATTCTACTACAGTGCCTCCCAGTAGAATGATAAAACAAGCCATATATGTAACTTCAAATTTGCAAATAGCATATTAAAAGGTGAAATTAATTTCAGTCATTTTATTTAAATCAGTGTTTTCAAAGCATTGTCATTTTGAAATGTATTTGGCATATATATATATGTGTGTGTATGTATATATATATATATATTTGTAGTCTGTGAAGTCTGGTATGTATTTTACACTTAAAGCTCAGCTTGGTTTCTGCTAGGTGTGTTCACGTGCTCAGTATCTGCATGTGGCCATTGGTGGCTAACATTGGACAGTAACAGTGCTACACAGATGTTTTTCTAAAGATAGACTTGGCATTATAAGATAGATGTCAAGTTTGTTATATTTACTTGGCTTTCCAATTGTATCGAAGCTTTCAAATGGACACATTACCTTAACAATTTATGCTTCATATAAAATGGTATAGCAGTTTCTTATGTCTTCACCCACATTGAATTTCCCCAAATTTCTTCAGGAAAACAGTCGTCTGGAAAATGAGCTTCTGGAAAATGCAGAGAAGCTGGCAGAGTACGAGAATCTGACAAACAAACTTCAGCGAAATTTGGAAAATGTGTTAGCAGAAAAGGTAAATCTGTCTACGTCTGGTTCCCCGAGTGGCTGCCCAGGGTATCATTCACCCAGAAGAACAGAAGCAACGCCAGGAACATTTTTATTAGGGAATTACTGTACTTGGGTGCCGAAAGGAAGTTGTGTCTTTGGCGGGGAATCATTTGAGTGGGGTGCTTGCAGGGCAAACATTGCCTGGCTCCGGAAGTGATCCTGGCCTGAGTGGAGCACATCCATCGTCCTCCCCAGCTTCCGGTTGGCGGTGTTTCTGTCTAGATGCCACATTCCTTCCATTCTCACCAGACACCTGGCCATTTGGTATGTGACAGGTCAAAGAGGGGCACTGCAGAAAAATGACTGTTTCTGCCTTTTTCCCCTTCTAGTTCGGTGACCTTGATCCCAGTAGCGCTGAGTTCTTTCTGCAAGAAGAGAGGCTGACGCAGATGAGGAGCGAGTATGAGCAGCAGTGCAGGGTGAGTGCTGGGGAGAACTGGGCGATGCTGTGGGGGGCTGGGGTCAGATCCCAGGCTGTGCACCTATGCGCAGTCACCTGAGCCTTGTGGGTGCCTCTGCTTCTCAGTGATAGGATAGCAAAAGAAAGGGTACCGAGCCTGAGGGTTGCTGTGAAGATTCAATGAGTGAATATGGGTAAAGTGCTTATGGTAAGCACTTACACAGACGTTAGCTAATAAGATTATTATTCAGCGTGCTAAACTACAGGGACTTCTGCAAACCTCATGTGAGTGTGCTTCATCTAGGTAAGAAATCCCTGGGGTTTCAAGGAAAATAATGTACGATCTTGGTGATGTGCTTATTCCAAAGTTAGCCTTTCCTGACTGATCACTCCTCATTGATCATACTTGGTCGGACCCAAGGTTTTGCCTCCCCCTTTCCTTTGCAGTATACACACATGGGAAAGAAGCAGAAATGACTCAAGTCTTTAAATGGTAAATCATCCTCAATGCCTACCACGTTCGTATTAAGGAATCTTTGTTTTCTTAGATTTAACTCCCTTACACTTAGGAATTTGGGGTGGTTTATTTCCCCCTTAAACCAAAAATACTTGTTTAACAAGGTAAAGATAACTGAGTTCTGATTGCCCTAGATAAAAATTACTTGTGCAGAGATGGGAAAACAGTGATCTCTTTATCAGGTTGTTTCCAGCCTGCCTTCTCACGAAATACATATGCCTATTTGAGAGAAAAAAAGAAACATTTCTACTGCTTAGTTTTTATTTTTAAGTGGAATGTTTGCTTTAAGTGTCTTTAAATTTAATGAATTCATCATTAAAATATTTCAGTGGTACCTCCCCATATCCCCCCCCAAACATCCACTTCATTTAAATAGCTTTACATGCCATACATTTTACCTACTTTAACTGTACAACTCAATGTCTTTTATTACATTCACACAGTTGTGTGACCATCACCCCCAAAAGAACCCCTTGCTCTGCTTAGTCCTTCTATAGCCCTAGGTAACACTGCTGCAGATTTGCCTAATCTCCACGTTTTATATAAATGGAATTATATTGAGTATGTGACTGGCTTTCTTCACCTAGTTTGTTACTTTTCTCTCATTGCTAAGACAAAATACTTAACACCCAAAATGAAGGAAGGAAAGGTTTATTTAGCTTACAGTTTGTGGAGGTTTCGGTCCATTCAGTCTGGCTACAAGGCAGGGTGGCATAGCACTGGGGCAACACCTCAAGACAGCAGCCAGAACAAAATGGGGAGAGCAAGTCTGTTTTCCTCCCTTATATTGTTCATAGGCCACCCCCACCCCCAGTAGGGTGGGTGTAGCACTCAGGAAATCTCTGTGGTCTCCTCTTGCACAGGATGAGGATATTTACAAAGTAAGGATCCTGGCTCCCTGCTGAGTCTGTTAGTTAAACTTCTAAATGTCTCACCTTGACACAGTGTATCAACCATAACACCTAGCATGATGTTTTCAAGGCTCACCCATATGTGAGCCTGTGTCAGTGCTTTATCCTTTCAGTGGTTGTATGGATAAGTCACATTTTGTTTGTGCATTCATCAGTTAGTGGACTTTTGGGTTGTAGACACTATTATGAATAATGCTAGGAAAATCTGTGTGCATATTTTTGTGTAGATATATTTTCATTTCTTTTCAATGCATACCTAGGAGTAAAACTGCTGGGTAACATGGTGAGTCTGTCTCTAACGATCTCAGAAACTGGCAGATCTCCAAAGTGGTTGAACTACTTCTACCAGTAGAGCCCAAGTTTCCCTGCGGTTTTGTTAACACTTGTTATTGTGTGTCTCCTTTTATTCTAGCCATCTTGGTAGGTATGAAATGGCATCTCACTGTGGTTTTTATTCACATTTCCCTCATGGCTAATGATATTGGAATCTTTTATGTATTTATTGGTGGTTTGTATAAATTCTTGGAGAAATAACTATTTATAGCCTCTGCCCATCTTTAAATGAAGTTCTTTGCATTTATTATTGAGTTGTAGTAGTCTATATATTCTAGTTCCATTATCTTATCAGATAATGTAACTATCAAAACTTTTCATATTTAATGGTTTTTTTTTTACTTTTATGATGGTGTTATTTGAAGCACAAAATTTTTTTAATGATGGTGTCCAATTTATGTGTATTTGTTGTTGTTCTGCTGCTTGTGTTTTTGGTGTCACATCTAAGACTGGTGGTGGTTTTTTAAACCGCAGGTATTACAAGACAAAGTAGACGAACTCGAGTCAGAGCTGGAAGAATACCGTGCTCAAGGCAAAGTGTGCAAGCTGCCCTTGAAGACCTCACTGTCCGAAGAACTTGATGTGAACAACAGTAGTCTTGAGCCCAGCCAGGGTAAATACATTCAGACACCGTTTTTTCAGAGTGTTGGCATGTTTTTAGAACCAGGTCTGAGTGTAAAATTGTAAAACTCTGACGACCTTGGGTAAGGTAGTGGTAGCACTGCTTTTGGGGAGCTATCTCATTTGTGGTCTGGTTTCACATTTATTCTTAAAGTCTTTATAAGACTATTTCTAGGGCCAGGGATTTAGCTTAGTGGCTTAAGCGCCTGCCTGGCAAGCAGGAGGTCTTAAGTTCAATCCGCGGTACCAAACAAACAAACAAAGAATATTTCTACCTGATTTCTATTCCCATCAACAAAAAGAATGAAAAAAACAAACCCACAAGGGTATTTGCTTTGTTTGAAACCAACAGTCTGCCAGTCGGAAAACCCAGGCCTGTGGAGTGCCAGAATTCAGACACAGTTTGCGCTGACCCCTCCCTTTCTATGAGAGCACCTCACTGGTATGAAGATGGTTTTGGAGAGTGAGCCAGCCCCAGACCACAGAATCCATAACTGGTTTTCTCATGCTGGCTGTGCTAAATGCTCATATTGCTGCTGCAAAACAGCAAACAAGATAAATAAGGGTTGGTCATCCATTCCTTTAGAGTGACAAGGTTGGAGTCACATCCGCCCTTTCCTCCCTTCTGATAGCTTGTCTCTTTTCTAGAGTGTGTTGAGTTCGAATGTCAGAAAGGACCCAAACTGCTACTTGGGTGAGGGTATGGTTTATTCCTCACCTCCATGCACTGTACATGTGCTATAGAAGAAGGAGGGGATTGAAGAGGCGGAGCCTAAAAGGCCTTAAGCTATGTTCTCTGATTCTAGGCTCACTCTCTGTATTCAGGGTGGAGGCCATCTGACTGTGTTCCATTCCTGATGCTTTTCCACCCAACTGTTGGGTATGCTCTCCATGCCTATGTGAAGTCTGTCTTGGGGTGGTTACACCCACATGTTACTTCTCATTTGGGAATATGCCACAGTTTAGGTAAACAAGGCCCAGAACAAGACAGGGAGTCCCAGCTGCTAGACTTGTGCCCATGAAAAATGCCTTTCTCTCATCTGACTGTGTATCCCTATGTGAAAAGACTGTTTTGAGTCTCCTGACCCTGAGGAATTTCTACTTAATAGTCCACATAATACGTTTGTTTTTGCAATAATTCGACCCTTAACCTATGCTTCCCGCCTTCAGTCCTCATGGGCAGCTGCAGTAGTAAACTCACAGAGGCAAGCTGAGAACTTCTACCCACACTGCCTATATCCAGATTCCCAACCTGAACCCTGATTCTGTAGCTGATAATTTAAACTTCTATGGCAATGCCCAGTCTTCTGTACTGTCAAGTGGCAGGTTGGGTATTGTGATCCATGACATTAACAGCAGCAACCATTCATTGCCCTGTCACATCCATTCCCTCTGCTGATGTGTCACTCAGGAATGCTGTTTGGTTTGACCGAAATAGTACATGCATGTGACATGAAGATGGGCTCACCTTTCAGCAACAATTTCCATGCCCTCACCCACCCACAGTGCAGAGGGAGGCTGTCACTAAGGTTACTCATGTTTAATCCACTTCCTGTGCGTGAGAGAATCTGTTCACCGTCATTTCTATTTGTAAAAGAGAAGGGACCGCTTGCCTTCTGTTGCTTCTCCTAGTAGTTCACCTCTCTGGCCAATCAGGCTGAAAATTATTCCTCCGCTAAACCAGAGGCCCCTCTGCACTTGCCAGGTTGGGTCGATGAAAGAATCTGCTACAGGAACCATGAGTACCGTGTGTTTTCAGGGCTCGAGTCTCAAGAGTGCAATCCATTGAACATGAGCATCGAGGCAGAGCTGGTGATTGAACAGATGAAAGAGCAACACCACAGGGACTTGTGTCGCCTAAGACAGGAGCTAGAAGATCAAGTGAGTCCCTCCTGCCAGCCCCATTTCACACTCTCTTTGTATCCAGACCACCATTTGCACACGAAATATTCCCAGGTTTTTCTTCTCATACAGCAACGCGCTCTCTGCATTCCTTCTTTTGCCCAGGGGCTGCCAGGATCCCACTTCCTCAGGCCTTTTTCCTCCCATGAGAGCGTCTCCAAAATGCACATAGGATCTAACGCTTAGAGGTGGTTGTCTCCAATTTGCTAAAAACCATCTTCATAAAACCAAAACAAGCCTTTTTGTTGTAGCCTAAAACAGGTACAAGTGCCGATCCGTGGCCTGCCTGCCCTTCACCACGTGGACCCTGTCTCTGCCTTCACCGTTGCCTGGGTGGCCTGGTCCTCCTCCAGCAGGCAGGGTGCTTTGCTCTTCCCCATCAAGCTGTGCCCTCTTTTGCTCATGCTACTATGATTTCTTTCCTTCTCTTGAAAATCTCCTTCCTTCAGTGTTTACATCAAACATTTCCGGGCCCATGAAGCCATTGTGGAATTTCCCAACCAAATACCATTTTTCTCTCCTTTGGTTCCCTGGGTCACATTGTAACTCTCCATTTCCTTTACCTTTTATATTTTGTGTTCTGCCTTGCAGTGTGCTAGTTGTCATACTCCTGTGTACACTGGCATGTCCTGAATACCAGGGACCATGTGTTACCCAACTCTGTGCTCCCTTGAAGCCTGTAGAATACCTTATAGAAGTTCATTAAATACTTGAATTTATTTACATATTTTAGGACCCTCAGTTTACAAGTGGAGAGGAATCATGGGAAGATAAAGGGCACCTAAACTTGCGTGTGAGGGTCTGCTCAGGTCTTAATAGAGTTGTTCAGAAACTAGTAAAATTCAACCAAATTGACAAGTAAAAGCAAACTGTGTCTGACGTAAGCACCTTAGATCAGGTGCTTTTGAATTAAGTTACTTTCAAACAAAATGAAGTGGGAGCAAAGTACTTCAAGTAGGACAAAAGTCCTTGCTGTCCCCATTCCCTCCCTTTCCGTGGCCTAAGTGTGGTAGTGTCGCCCTCTGACTTTAGGTGCACCACTATGAAGAGCAGCTGGCTGAGACCCGGGCCACCTGGGAAAAGGAGCAGGAGACCATAAAGGAAAACTATGAGTGTGGAATGCGCACCTTGGAGCAACAGATAAGTGACCTGAGAAGAGAGATCACAGAACTGCAGGGGCAGGCAGCAGTGCTGAGGGACACACACCTGGAGGCCACCCGCAGGCACGAGGAGGAGAACAGACAACTGCAGATGGCCTTTGAGGAGGAGAAGAGTCGCCTGCGGGAGGAGCTGAGGCTGCAGCATGAGCTGGAGCTCCAGGCCAGGCTGCAGCAGGCGGAGGAGGAGAGGGAGGGACTCCGGAGCGGCGCCTGGACTGAAGAGAGGGTGCAGGGCCTGGTGCAGGACCTGGAGCGGGCGCACCAGGAGCAGCTGCGGAGCCTGGGGGAGAAGCATGAGCTTGAGAAGGAGGAGCTGAGGCAAGAGCTCTTGGAAAAGCACCAAAGGGAACTTCAGGAGGGACGGTAAGCAAACCAGGGAACGCTGGTAACCCAGGTACCCACCATCACTGGCTGGGACCCCGGAAGTTCCAGTCATGTAGGAAGGCCTGGTAAACCCAGACTGCAGAGTAGCTCATGGGGTGAGTTGAGTCTTTTTAGAATTTTCAACCAGCTCTGTCTTTGTTCATATACGAATCTGCTTTGGGGTTACTGGAACTGTTTGTTTAAAAAAAAAAAAAAAAAGGGAGAAAAGAATTCCTGGTATTAAGATATACTGGATCTCAGCTGGGTGTGATAGATGTGACTCATATCTCAGGCTGAGGCAGGAGGATCGCTGTGAGTTTGAGGCCAGTCTGAGCTATATAGTGAGTTCAAGCCTAGCCTGAATTACATAATGAGACCCCATGGCAAAAAGAAAAAGAAAAAAAAAGAATGGTCCCAAATATGATTCCTTCTTGGTACCATCTTGTTGCTTTTTGAGAAAACCTCTTTATTAGCCAGATTCTGGGCAAAGTTACAATTCCTCTGGCTCTTTGGGTTCATCTTTCTCATGTGAAATCTCACATGAGGTACATTCGAGGGCCCTGGCACTTCAAGCACTGAGTGACATAGTGCTGAGTTATTAAATAAGCAAAAGCAGAATGAAGGTGATTGATTTGACTTATATGGTACATTGTATGCTTAACAAAAACGAAGGGATGTGGTGGTACACACCTGTAATCCCAGTTACTCAAGAGATTGAGGCAGTAAGGTCAGGGTCAAGGCCAGCCTGGACAACTCATTGAGAACCCCATCTAAAAATAAAAAGAGCTGGAGACACAGCCCAGTAGTAGAGTGTTCCTGGGTTCGATCCCCTGTGTCTCTCACACACATACACACACACACACACGCACACGTTTGTCCCAAGTTAGGAGTTGGGTCACTGTGTGTTTCATGTGGTTTAAAAATCTGTTAAGTACAGCCAAGAATGTGCTAGGGAATTTGGTTCATAACCACCCCCCCAACACAGGAGAGAGGTAAGTCTTCCACACTAAGCTACCAGTGTTAGCTCTCGGAAATGAAATCCCTGCCAGTGCACATGGATCACAAAAGAATGAGCTAAGACCATGTTTAGAAAGCATTTCAGTTGTTTGCTTGGCAGCCTCCTCCCTGCACGGGGAAATGTGTTTTGTTTGCTTCCGGAGTTGGCAGCAGTTTCAGTAATGCTGTATGTTGACCACATTTAGGGAAGAGATGGAAACAGAGTGTAATAGAAGAGCCTCTCAGATAGAAGCCCAGTTTGAGGCTGACTGTGAGAAAGTCACCGCGAGGTGCGAGAACGCGCTGCAGAGCCTGGAGGGCCGCTACCGCCGTGAGCTGCAGGACCTCCGCGAACAGCAGCAGGAGGAGAAGTCCCAGTGGGAGTTTGAGAAGGATGAGCTG
Organism: Dolichotis patagonum; assembly: GCA_004027295.1. NCBI lineage: Eukaryota > Metazoa > Chordata > Mammalia > Rodentia > Caviidae > Dolichotis > Dolichotis patagonum. The sequence continues at coordinate 41,199 of PVJX010014243.1, forward strand.
GCCCAGGAGTGCGCCGAAGCCCAGGAGCAGCTGAAGGAGATGCTGCAGAGAGAGAAAGCAACCTCCCTGGTCCTGACCCAAGAGAGGGAGGTGCTGGAGAAGACGTACAAAGAACACCTGAACAGCATGGTGCTGGAGAGAGAGCAGCTGCTCCAAGACCTGGAGGACCTGCGGAAGGTGTCCGAGAGCCAGCAGAGCCTGCTGTCCAGCCAGATCCTCGCGCTCAAGAGCAGCCACGAGAGAGAGCTGAGGGACCGAGAGCAGGTGCTGTGCCAGGCGGGGGCCTCGGGGCAGCTGGCCAGCCTGCAGCTTGAAAGACTACGCGAGGAATGTGACCGGGAGAAGCAGGAACTGGTGGCCAGAGTCGTGGCCATGGAGAGCGCACACCGCGCGGCCTGTGAGAAGGCAGAGCGAGAGCAGGCCGAGATGAGTGCGGAGATCTGCAGGCTCCAGGATAAAATACACGACCTGCAGCAGGCAGCATCTCCTGTCTCCGGGCTGCAGGGTGACGATCAGGCAATGGGAGGGGAGGAGGCAGAAGGAAGTGGAGCCCTGTCCCTGCTTCAGCAAGGGGAGCAGCTGCTGGAAGAAAACGGAGACGTCCTCCTGAGTCTGCAGAGAGCTCACGAACGTGCGGTGAAGGAAAACGTGAAGATGGCTGCTGAGATTTCCAGACTGCAACAGAGGCTGCAAGAACTACAGCCAGGGTCGCTAATGTCATCCTGTTTAGAGGAGCCAGTGACTGAGCTTTTTGGAAATTCTGCAGAACGAGCAGAGCTGTTTTCACCGCAAAACCGAATGAAGCGAGTACATGGTGGAAACACACAGTGCATCCTAACTGATCTGCCAGACAGTGACCCCCGGGACCTGGGGAGCACAGGGACGAGCTCTGCTCAGAGACAGCTCAAAGCCGAAGAGTCTGAAACCTCCATGGAGAGTTTTTCCGAGCTCGAAAACAGTGAAGAGACCAGGACTGAATCCTGGGATCTAAAAAATCAGGTTAGTCAGCTTCAGCAGCAGCTAGTGATCTTACGGGCAGATTGTGACCGAGCCTCAGAGAAGAAGCAGGACTTGCTTTTTGATGTTTCTGTACTAAAAAAGAAACTGAAGGTGCTTGAGAGAATCCCAGAGGCGTCTCCCAAGTATAAGCTGTTGTATGAAGATGCTAGCCGAGAAAATGACTGCCTCCAGGAAGAGCTGAAAGTGATGGAGTCTCGCTATGACCGGGCTCTGGAAAGCAACAAAGAACTCACCGCAGAAGTTTTCCGGTTGCAGGATGAGCTAAAGAAAGCGGAGGAGGTGACCGAAACATACCTTAGCCTGGAGAAGAGTTACGATGAGGTCAGAACAGAAAACAAAGAGCTGAGTGTTCTGGTTTTGAGGCTTCAAGGGCAGATTGAGGAGCTGCAGGAAACTGCAGACCTGCATCGTGACTCCTTCTCCTTGTGGGAAGCCCGTTTGGACAACCTGGAAGTTGAACCTGCAGAACAGGTTCTAGAAGTTGGTCAGAGGCTAGAAAAGTGCATGCCCAAGGTGACAAGTGTATGCCGCATTATAGAAGAATGTAAACAAGAAAACCAGTGCCTTGAGCAGGGAAGCACACAGCTCTTGGAAAAAGTAAAAACACATGAAATTGCCTGGTTACACAGGACCATTGAGACACATCAAGAAAAGTCCAGAATACAGAATCCGGTTATCCTAGAGGAAAACTCTGCTCTCCTAGGCCTTCAAGACAAACATTTTCAGCGTCAGGCCACAATAGCAGAGTTAGAATTGGAGAAACAAAAGCTACAGGAGCTGACTAGAAAGCTGAGGGAGCGAGTCACTACATTAGTTAAGCAAAGAGATATCCCTTATCAAGTGGAAAAGGAGGAAGAACTGAAATCCATGATGCATGACTTGCAAATCACATGCAGTGAGATGCAGCAGAAAGTCGAAGTTCTGAGGTAATGTATGTACGTCCCACGCCACACAGAATCCCACAGAGCACCGGATCGACTCTAACTTCCGCTGCTTGCCCTGCCTAGAGAAACTAACCTGTTAGTCTCCAACAAGAGAGCTGGTACCTTAGACCTCCTCCTGCTTCTGTGTTGTATTAACAAGTAGAGTAACCTTGCTAAGAAGCCTTCCCTTCCTCAGAGCAAATGAATGTTGTACGTAAGAGGTGTGAAAGTTCAACATGGTGTGTGTGTGCTGTTTCCGCATTGCATCCTCGGTGTGCGGTGTGCGTCTCTCACTGCCCTCTAGCACTTTCTGCGTTTGAATGGAGCTGTTGTTTTGCTCAGTGTTAGTTACTTTTCTCATTTGGGTGAAACATGAGAGTGAATGCCTTTTGTGTATTATTAACTCACTGGGTAGCTAAGAACTCTCTTATACTAATACAGGAACAATAGTTCTTCACTTACATTACTCGATGTGCATGCTGATAAACTATAACAATGAAACTTTCTCTTAGAAATAGAATTTTGCCAAGAAGTCACAAAATCTAATAAGTATGCTTGAAGAATGAAGACATAGGTGGAAACAATTTGAACCACTCCTCACTTGATTTTATGAAATACGATTACATTAGTTTGCTAGCAAAATTGGTGTTTTAAAAAACTTGTAAAATATTACATTATATCTTCAATATATTAATGATATGAAACAAAAATTATTTTTTTAACAAAAATTATTTTAATTCTGAATGTAGTTATTTCTTTTTCTGAGACCATTTTTAGTTCAAAACACTAGAATGCGATATATAAGATCACAAAATAAATAGTATACATATTTCAGTGTGGCCCTTTGATTTATGTTTTAAATTTTTTTTCCATAACCTAGGGCCAGAAACTAAAGCTCATGCATCTTGGTAATACAGCTAATGTGTATTCAGCTGAGGGAGAGAGAAATGGAGTCATTGTTCAAAGCAGTGTGCCTGGCGTTAAGGCAACCAGCAACCAGAGTTGGCATTTGTGTCAACCCATGTCTTCAAGCTCACATTTTTTTTTTAGCGTCACTTTTCTAACGACTTTTAGCGAAATTCCTACTTCCCCAAAAAAGTGAATCAGTTTGTCATAAGTTAATTTCCAAGTACTAAGAGACTACTAATTTAGACTTCTTCTGACTGGCAGGGAATACTTACTTTATTGAAAGTTACTAAAAAATATTTCCCAAAGATGCCAGATGACTGCCTTGTTGTAACTCTTTTTTAAAAATCTCTGTACTTCAGATATGAATGTGAAAAGCTTCAAGAGGAAAATTCTATTTTGAGAAGTGAAATTACTACTTTAAATGAAGAAGATAGCGTTTCTAACCTGAAATTAAATGGCTCTCAGGAAGAAGTGTGGTAAGACATAGTACACTTAAATTTTCTTAAGACATTTAGCCAAAACTAAAAAGCTATTTAACTTCAGTTTTTAAAACCTAATTCTTAAATTAAATTCTCATTATCCCTTCAGGCAGAAAATAGAAACCGTAGAACAGGAAAAAGTGGAAATTCAGAAGATGATTGAAAATTTAAAGAAACAGGTAAAGAAACATGTATATTTTCGTGGATTTCTTGATTCTAAAATTTTTATTTGAAATAGAGTAAATACATTAGTAGACTTACATTACTAATGATGGAAGCCTGTAACTTCTGACTTCGAAATTGGAAACTTACTTTATACTGAGGAGACCCGAATACCAGCTGCAGCCTTTGTGTAGTTTCTTCTTTTTTTTCTTACCAGACTAAAAGCAGAAAGTCAAGGGTAGAACTTCACAGATATAGACTGCCAGCTAATCAGCATATCGCTTTGCAGAACTATGATTTATTCAGATGGCTTGTGTCATTCGGTGCTCATTTTATATACTCTTATAATGTGCATTGAATAGAGGAAAGCCATTTAAGAGTATGTGTGAAAGAGTCAGAAGATAAGTCAGAAGAGTCGGGAAAGATAAGGACATACTGGGAAAAGATTATTGTCAGCAGTTAAAATAGCCAAAGTGTCAATATCCAAACTATATTTTATACTCTTACAAATAATTGACAAAACTGAGTTGAAAACAGGCAGTCAATGTGAATGATCAAATCATAAAAACATACAGCATAGAAAAAGCTGGTTGTCCTCGCAGTGATTAGGTGTATTTAAATAAGATTCCTCCCAACCCCCACTGCCCACACCCAGTTTTTGTTTTT
>PVJX010014244.1:0-45343 GCA_004027295.1 Dolichotis patagonum
TTCAAGCAGATTCCACCAATCCGCTCGGCAAGGGGAATAACCAGCTGAAGCCACTTCCTTATGGAGTTAGGGCTGTCCTGCCCAAATCCAACATGTCGTCCAGTCGGTTTCCCCTTTCCCGTGGGAGGGTCTTATTCTCATCACTCACCGTGTCCCCGAGAACTGCTGGACTGCCCAACCTCCGACTTCAGCGCAGCTGAGGTGGAAATTCACGGTGCCTCTGGGTAGGTCGTGTGCAGTGCCAGTCCTGGTGAGCTGCATGCCGGGCTGTTCAGCTCCGGGCTCTGGCGGATCAAGCCAGTCGCTTTGGCGCGGATCGCTTGTTCAGGTCGGGCGGAATTCAGGCGTCTGGAGGCGGGTGCCGTGCTCGCCGATCTTATCTTCACTAATAGTAGCCCCAGGACCTCTTATTCGAGCGGGTTTTTGCCCTTTTGTTTCTTTCTGTGTTGTGAGAGTCTATCTCTCTCTGGGTCTCTCCAGGGTGTTTTATTCTGGCATTTGAGCTGTCTCTTCAGAGAGGGTCTCTCTCCTGCTACCTACCAGTCCACCATCTTGTCTCTTCTCCTCAGCAGAATCATTTCAAAAGCTGTTTGTTTTAATTTTGACAAGAGTCTGAGTCAGCTGTCTCCAGCTAAGAAATTGTAAAAACAGTGGTAAATATTTGTTCAACAAATAAGAAATTGTTTGAAATTATAGGAAGAAAATTCAGTAAAACATAAAGTTGACACTCTTTAGAAGTGATTGTAGTCTTCCTTGACATTTTATTGTGGTATTCAAATTTTTACCCTCAAAAATCAATACAAGTCACTAGTCTTAGGTGATGAACATGTTAAGTCTAGAAGTGATCCAGACATTGTGCCCTCTTTTTTTTTTTAATTTTATTTAAAGAGAAAAAAAACTAAAACAGAATAAAGGATAGCAACAATACAAAATTCCAAGGAAAATAACAACAACAAAAAAACCTAAGAAATTATTACTTGACCAATTACATACTGACTTCTTGGAAATAGTTATTCAAATTACAAAGTTAAAACATGTAAAGTAGACATTCAAACAGTGAGATTGTTAACAGTTCTGCTCCACAATCTGACAAAAACAGCAATATGGTCATCCATCTTACCCACTCAAATATACATGAAATTATATCAAAAGGGTAAAATTAAACACAACAAAACAGAACAAAGCGGGTCACTAGAGAGCAATGTAAGAGACATAAATTTCAAAACTAGACAATCGGAGATATTCACTGTCTGTTGTAATTGACTCTTGTTTTCTTCCAAATAGTTGTCCATATTGTCACATACAGGGAATTCACGTGAAACAACATAGTATGGAATTGACCTGAGCAGGACGAGGAGGGTGTTTCAGGTCTTCAAGACCAGAAAATAGGAAAGCCAAGCTGTCATAGTGTCTCTCATTCTCCTCAAAACAGCTGTCCATACCTTCATGTGTGTTGAACTTAAACAAAACAAAACAAAACAAGCTAAAATCACTTTGAACAAAGAGTGATAGTTTTGCTGGATTTCACATCATGACATTATGGAATCAGCACCGGGTACTGTAGTGTCTCTTTTTCTTCAAAGTAGCTGTTCATATCAACATGTGTTATATAGTTGGTTCTCGTAAACTGTTTATAAGCTCTACACATGCATGAGTCTCTTCATATATATCTATCATTTCTGTATTAGAGGGAAAAACAAAACAAAGCAAGATAAAACAAAACAATTCCTAGAAAAGCATGAAGCAAAAAAGTCATATAAAACTGCAATACTAGGTGATCTACAATGGTTACCAATGATGTCTCAGCAGTATATAACAACATTAATAAAAACGAAGCATTGGAGACATTATAAGACTTCAAAAGCAAGTAATAATCAAACCAGAGTGGGTATCTTAGTGAATCTTGTCATCTTCAGTGTAGTTGCCTATACTCTTAAGACTTGATGCTATCAATCATAACAGATTTAAATAAAATCAGTCAATACAAAGTAGCAATCTAACAAACCAGATTCAAATAAGATCAGTCATAATAAGACACTATAAGTTATAAAGGGCTTCAGATTAAGTTGATAGGAAATTAGGGATGATTACCATAATGTGTCCTCTTATTTTTGGGATAGCTGACCATGTCCTCAAGTCTAGTGTAAGTAGATAAACTGGAACAGCACGTAATCCATCCAAGCACAGTGGTGAGAATAATGTAAATTTTAAATCTTGTTACCCTATTAACAATATCCTCTGCCTCCCTTTTTTAGACAATTCCTCCCCTTTCACTCCCATGGGGTGCACTGCTTGTTTTGGCTCCCACTGCCTCCCTATATAAAGCCTCTCAATGGACCCTATTTCCTGATCTACTCTGCCTGTGTTTCTCTCTGTTAATATTTCAAGGCCATCTATACTAGAGATTACAGCCAATCCTCTCTGCCTTATTTCTGCTATTCTGTTTTTCTGCCATTGGTTGTTTATTTTTCTGTTCCACTCCACTGTCTGCCCCGTTCACTGAGGCCTGTCTGCCAGAGTTCCTGAAATGCTTGTATTCTTGTTCTCTCTCTCTAAAATGTCCTTCAGTATTTTTTGTAGAGTTGGATTGGTGGTCACAAATTCTCTCAGTTCCTCTTTGTCATGGAAGCATCTTTTTTTTTCCATTAATTTCTAGAGAGAGTTTTGCAGGATACATCAATCTGGGCTGGAGGTTCTTCTCCTTCAGGGCTTGAATTACTTCACTCCAAGCTCTTTTTGAGCTAATAGTCTGTGTGGAAAAGTCTGCCATGATTTTGATGGGTTTCCTTTATAGGTGATCTGTTTCTTTTCTCTGATGGCTTTTAATATTCTGTTCTTATATTGAATTTCTGGGATCTTGATTATTACGTTTCTGGGTGTAGCTCTGTTTTGATTGCAGGTGGCTGGAGTTCTGTATGCTACATACATCTGCATATCATTTCCTTTCTCTATGCTTGGGAAATTTTCCTTAATGATTTATGTGAATAGCCTTTGTAATTCCTCTGTTTTGACTCCTGCTTCTTCATTCACATGCTTTATTCTTAAGTTATAGATCCTCTTGTCATCTTCTAGTCTTTGTATAGTTACTGCCTGCTCCCTTGTTATTTTTAAGAGATCTTCCCTTTCATGACCCCACATTAAAAGACTGTGTTCAATTTTTGATAGTCTATCTTTGGTTTCTTTCAAGCAGTTTTGCCAGCTTTCTATGGAGTCTTTAGTTTCCTGATAGTCTCTTTGCTTCATGAATTCTAGATTTTTTCTGTATTCTTCATTAAATTTTTCTCTCCTTTTGTGTTCCTCCATTCTTCTGTCTGTTTCTTCTTGAGAGGTGCCCAGCCTTTCTTTTATTAATCTACTTATCTCTTGTTTAATTTGAATTAATATTTCCGTTTTGGTCCCGCTTATGAGGTCCTGAAGATATCTCTTTATGTCTGCTACCCCTGTGTTTGATGTTGCATGTTTGCTGCCCTCAATCTCTTTTGTATTTACCTCTCCTAGATCAATGTTCTCAGGGTTGGGGGCTGGGGTTTTTTTCTTATTTCTCCCTCTTGTCATGTTTTTGGTTCCTTCCATACAAATGTATAGTGCAATTCCCAGCCCCTTTTCTTGTTGTTTAAAGTTCCTCTGGAGGGCACAGGCTAGGAGCTTCTGCCCTCTGCCTTCCACTATCAGAGATTGAAGTTCAAGCACAGGCATTGTGCGCTGGCTCCTCCCCTCTGGGCCAGTCAACCTTTGCATGCCTTCACTGCGTCAGTGTGCACCGAGCTCAGGGAATTAATTTGTAGGAACTCACTGGGTCCCGGCCAGAGGCGTGACTCAGTCCAAGCAGATCCCACCAATCCACTCTGTGAGGGGAGCAACCAACTGAAGCCACTTCCCTATGGAGTTAGGGCTGTCCTGCCCAAATCCAACATGTCTTCCAGTCAGTTTCCCCTTTCCTGTGGGAGGGTCTTATTCCCATCACTCACCGCATATTGATGCCCGTCCCCAAGAACTGCTGGGCTCCCCAACCTCTGACCTCAGCGTGGCTGTGGTGCGAGTTCACGGTGCCTCTGGGTGGGTCGAGTACAGGGCCGGGGCCGGGCGAGCCACGCAGGGCTGTTCAGCTCCGCGCTCCGGCCTCTCAAGCCAGTCGCGTCGGCGTGGTTCGGTCAGTCATGTCCATCTCAGGCAGAAATTCAGGTGGCTCGAGGAGGGTGCCGTGCTCGCTGATCTTAGCTTGTCTTATGGTAGCCCCAGGACCTCATATTCGAGTGGGTTTTTTGCACTTTAGTTTCTTCGTGGGTTGTGAGAGTCCATCTCTCTCTGTTTTGGGTCTCTCCAGGGTGTTCTATTCTGGCATTTGAGCTGTCTCTCTCAGAGAGGATCCATAACCTGCTACCTACCGGTCCACCATCTTTGAAAAACCCTCCCATTGTGCCCTCTTAAAGTTCCTTACAGCAACCTACAGTAATTCTTCATTCCCTAGCAAAATTCTATTTAGATTTTAAGATGAGTTTTAATTTCACTAAATTTTTTTCAGTACTAGGGATTAGACAAGGAGGCAGGGACTCTACCATTTTTACTACATTCCCACTTCTTTTTACTTTTTGAGACAAGACCTTGCTAAGTTGCCCAGGCAGAACTCAAACTTGCAGTGTTCTTGCCTTTATTAAATTCTTAATGATAGAATAAATTGCAAGAAATTTAAAATTGATGAAACCTAAAAGAAAAGCAAAGTATTTTTTTAAGGTTTATAAAAATTAAAATAGTTTTTGCTAAAAGAGATTATTCAGTGTTCAGAAAAACTTGCATAGCCTCTTGCTTTGTTTTTCTACAAATGTTTTTCCAGGACTTAAGTCACAGAGAACATCTGCAAAATAAAGTAGATCATTAAAATACCATTCATAGAGGGCCGGGATTTAGCTCAGTGGCATAAGCGCCTGCCTAGCAAGCGCGTGAGGTCATGAGTTCGATCTTCAGTACCAAAAAAAAAAAACCACAAACACACAAAATGCCATTCTTAAAATGAATACTAGTTTTTATTCATTTTGATTCTTTCTCGGTGTTTATTTTAGGCACCTAGCGACAATGGTTCTAAAATCCAAAGCTTTGTTTTAGAATGGGATGAGGTAAGTAAATTTTATCTTTTTAATTGTTTAAAAAGTATACGCTTATCTCTAAATAGAAATAACATTTTTGACTGTTTTAATTTTGTTTCTCTTTAAGAAATAGTATAAAGAGAAGTATCATTTTATATGGCACATGAGTAAACTGATAGTATCCTTTAAAAGACTGACTGACCTGTTTTTTTTTCTGCATCAACTTTAATGGCAAGAGTATTCATTTCTTAAGGTTGATGTGACAAATTACCATAAACCTAGTGACTTAAAACAACTTACGTGTTCTTTTACCATTCTGGAGACCAGAAATCTGAAATGGATTTTACTGAACAATCAAGGTGTTATCATGGTAGTTTCCCAGGGGTTTCTTGACCAACTTTTCTATAGGGTGTCTTCATTACTTAGTTCATGACTATGTTGTGTTGCCCTTTCTTACCTTGCTTCCATTGTTGTATCACTTTTCTATCTTCAAACCATGGTATTTGGACTGGAGAGCAAAATTTCATGATTAAAAAAAAGTTTTTTCATTATTTAGAGATGATACAATTTCCTACTTAGACAATTTAGCAGACTCCAGTGACTAAGCCATTAAGACTAATAAAAGTTTAGTAAAACAACCAGATATAGACTAAAGTTTTCTTCAAAGAAGTCACATTCACTACTCTTTATCTCTGCCAGTACAGTAAAGAAAAATGGGGAAAGGATAGAGATTGAGGAATTTATCCATTTTATTTAGCATATTAGATTTCTAACACTTTTTAATTTTCTTGAGCCATTCTGGCTTTTCTCTCTCCCTTCTTATGGCCTGTAATTGGCTGTTCTCTGTGCTAGAATTTTTTTCAGTATTAATTTAGTAGCAGGTCCAAATCTTGATATTAAAGACACTTAGGATGTCTAGGTGGTGGTTTGGAGGTTGGTAGGAATCTTTTCTTAAAACTGTTTACCTACTCCTTTTCATACATTGAGGGAAAACTGACAGTTGTCTGTATTAGAGCTCCTATTCTTACTATGAATGAAAATTGTAAGACCCTTACCTGGAAACAGTTTCTGTTACTACGTCCGGAGACTTAGTATTAGGTAAAACACCATGATTAATGCAAGAGGCTATACAAAGATCTTTATTTTCTGCCTGTTTTATTCTGTACTTTATGAACTATATTATGTGTAGTATCTCAACTTTCCTTTGAGATCTGTGACTTACAGTTAACAGATGATTTTTAATGTTTACTGGTACATAAGTGACTACCAAAAAAAAAAACTGATGTGGATTTATCTTTTTATGGTTATGTTTGATTTGTAGTAATTAGCTGTTATTTTTAGGGAAAAGGAAATGGACAATTCTGTCAATGTTACATGGGTTCACAGAAGCAATTTAAAGTTACTAAACTGTCACCAGCAATGGGTTGTAAATTTAGACTATCAGCCAAAAATGAGTATGGTACCAGGTAAGATCCATTTTATAAAATAATGTAAGTATTTTAGCTTATCCAACTAACTTCATATGTATGATTATTTAATCCAAATTACTCACTAAAAATTGTGCTTTACTTTGGTGATATAGTTAACAACATTATCAGCCTAAGAAAATGCCTTACTTCCATAAAGAACACAAGAAAAATTGAAGTCAGCAATTTTTCTGATTCAAATATAAATTAAACCTGTTCGAGTGATCAAGAAGCTTTTCTGTTAATCCTCAGCATTGTGTTTTCATTGTTTGAAGTTGCAAACACATACTAATAACAAACACAAAAAAAAAAATGTAAAGAAAATTTTTTTTATTTCTGATGAATTCCTCTACAATACCTAATTTAAATAAAAAGACCTTTCAGGGATGGCGATTTAGCTCAGCGGCATAGGCGCCTGCCTTGTAAGCGCACAGTTGTGAGTTGCATCCCCAGTACTGATTAAAAAAACAAATTCTAAAAAAAAAAATAAAAAGACCTTTCCGCAGTCACGTTGAAATTATTTCTATTTTAAAGATATGCTTCCTTACCTTTATTGGTGTGGTACGTTTAATTGTACAAGTGAGAATTTGTATATTCTGTTTCATGTGCATGGCATTATGTGAAAGTGTGTTTAAAGGAACAAAATTTATACCTGTTGAAAGGTTTATTAACATGTTCATTTTCCCTACAAAGTATTTAATTTTTTATTTTAAAGAGAATAAAACTAAACAGAAAAAAAGCAAGTCAGAACAAAACAATGTAGTCAACGCAGGATTTCAAAACAAGACAACTGGAAATCAACAGTGGCTATCATAATGCCTCTTGTTTTCTTGTTGTCCATATCTTCACAAACAATGGATTCAAACAAGATAAAGTAGTATAAAACCATTCAAAACAAAAGAATGAAAGTATTACAGGCCTTCAAAACTAGACAGTAGGAAAATCAGCAATGTCTACTATAATGTCTCTTGTTCTCTTCAAAATAGCTGTTCATACCATCACACATAATAAAATCAATTCTTGTAAACTCTTTAAGAGAAGTTCTAGTTATGTATAAGCCTATCCATGTACATCTGTCCTTTATTAGAGGGAAAAACAAAACAAATTATGAGAAAAACAAGAAACAAAAGAGACACATAAATAACAGTAACTTTAATTTAAAAGATTTATTATTAAAAGTTCTTTAGCTGTAAAATAATTTTTCACTCCTGCTTAAAAACCATTTGTTTCAACAGTGGCTTTAGTGAAGAAGTCTTATATTACACATCAGGCTGTGCTCCTTCTATGCCAGCAAGTCCTGTATTAGCTAAGGCTGGAGTTACGTGGTTGTCCTTACAGTGGAGTAAACCCTCAGGAACACCATCAGATGAAGGAATTTCTTACATTTTAGAGATGGAAGAAGAAACTTCAGTAAGTGTGAATATGGATTTTAAAAAATAAGAGTGTTTAAAATATTTTAGTATAGCATTATTGTTGCCACAAGAGTTAGCTGCTTCACCAAGACCCTTCAAGCCTTGGTTTGTTATTACAGTGTTCAGAAGAGATTGGGAATGAGAGAGAATTTAGTCTTTTGTTTTCTTTTTTATTTTGTTTGTTTGTATCAGGAATCTCATGACCTTGCCCTTGGCAGGCAGGCGCTGTGCCACTGAGCTGTATCCCTGGCCCCTTTTGTTTTCTTGTTATATTAAAAAGAGGTGATTTAGTTTTGGAGTTTTTTGTTGTGGTTTGGTTTGGTTTTTTGGTAGATGTGTATGTCTGTGCCTAGGAACAACGTAGACTACAATGCTTTGGGCCTGGGGATATAGCTCAGTAGTAGAGCGTGTTCCTACCATGTACAAAGTCCTACGTTTAATCCCCAGGGAAGGATTGAAGGCTCAATCTGCCTTCTTCAACTGTATTCAGACATTGCTTTGCATAGTGCCACAGAAGATTTTAAGGCTCACATGAAACTATACCACAGCTTGAATTTGGTTACCTGTCACTCATCTCCTGTGAGCTAGAACCTAGCCTATCTAGAGTTAAGAGTATCTTCTGTCAATTCCCTCCATAGTTCCATAACTTTAAAGAGCTCATGTAAAGCAAAATAAAAATAAAAATTCTGCACTCCTAGATATATACCCAGGAGAATGTGAACGTTGATACAAAAATTTATACATGGTCCTGGGGTTATAGCTTACTGGTAGAACACATGCCTAGCATGCATAGACCTTGGGTATCATCCACAGCAATGCAGAATACACACACACATATTCATAGCAGTACTGTTCCTAACAGCTGAAAAACTAGAAGCAGAGGTAGGGGTGCAGTGGGTCACAACTGTAGTCCTAGCTACACCTGTAATCCTCACCCTCGTGTGTGAGGTAGGAGATTGACTTGAGCCCAGAAGTTGGGAGGTCAGCCTGGGCAACATAGCCTAGGGTAGAGGGGTGCAGTTTTCATGTCCATAAGTAGATGAATAATTTGAATAAAATTTGGTATACTTAGTAAAATGGAACATCATTAAGCCATTAAAAGGAATGGAGTACTGACAAATACCACAGCATGAATGAATCCAGAAAATACTATCCTAAGTAAAAGAAGCTAGACACAAAAAACCACATGTTGTGTGATTCTGTTTATATGGATACTGACAGATGCATAAAAATGAAAGCATACTAGTGGATAAGAGAATAGGGGTAAGTTACTGCTAACCAGAAAAGGCTGGCTTTATTCTACAATTAAGAATTAGATAATGATTACATGATCTTGTGAATATACTATAAAACTTAGAGTTGAATTTTGTGATACATGAATTATGTCAATTTTTTTGAATTCTCAATATAATGACATTGAGAAAGTAGTAAAGCTTTGTCTTTGGGACTTGAAATGGCATTTTTAAATCTTAAGTAATATTCTTACCTGCTGGCCCAACCACCCATCTATTTATTCACCTGAATACAACTGTACCTTCAGGACAAAAAAGTGCACTAAATAGTTACATCTGATTAACTCGTATAATGTACAATGTTCTGGGAAATTCTTTTTAGTTCTGATGATAGCTCACAGATGGTGAAGTTGCCATTGGTCCCTACTCTTCCCTCAAAACAAAAATCTCTTGGCTACCGAAATAATCTCCTTCATCCTTCTACAAAAGTTCACTAGCATTTCTAGGTCCATCCACTCAAGATAGAAGCATTAAGGTCAGGGTTACACTAAATAGAAAATCACATCACACATAATAAGATGTGAAAAGGTGACTCAGGTGAGTCATTGTTATTCCCAATTCTGTTCTTAGACATCTAATGAAGATTTTGTTTTCCCTTTCCAGGGATATGGTTTTAAGCCTAAATATGATGGAGAAGATCTTGCTTATACAGTGAAAAACCTTAGACGTAGTACAAAATACAAATTTAAGGTAAGCTTTGAAAGTCCCTAAAAGATTGATTTCTTGTTTTTATTGTTCTGTTGTTTTAAACCCAAATATATATTTCATTCCTTGCATTTGAAATCTTAACTGTTAATTTGACCTAGTAAACTTTTTTTTTACTTTTGTATAATATAATAATACTTCTCTAACTTGATATATGTAAATTCAAAACCCATGTTAATATTTTATGAGACTCTTTAAGTTTGCATGTGAACAAACATCTTTTAAAATATAGGTATTATTAGAGCATACTGAGAATGTGTTTTATCACTCTTGCTCACTTGAAGCAGTAGTAGGCCTTGAACATTCTTCCATGGAGACTTGTTGAAATTTATCTTCCCTACCATTGCATCATTGTAGGCTATATTTTTGCTTCTTTGCTTTAATTAGTATATACATTGCTGTTTTTTTGATAGACAGTGCTTCAGTTAGTTAATATACCAGTTAGCCAGCTTATATATTTGTTAATATTAGTCAATAAATTCAACATTTAAATTTTCTACCAGTGTTTATTTAATCAAATCACTTTAAATAAATTATAGAAGTCACTGTAAACTGTTTGCATTATTAAGGAAAGATACATTTTAGGACTCCTTGAGAACCTTAGCAAACCTTACAATAATAGAAAATTTGATTATACAATACATAATATTTGCTATTTATATATAAATTATTTTATAATAGCTTCAGTTTTAAAACTTTGACTAGGTTATTTTAATTTCCAAATGTAGTTTTCATAGTCATAATAATAAGTATCCACCTTCAATCTAGTTTGTATAGTGATGTTAGATTGTATTTTTGGTTCAGTAATGATTATCATACCAACAGGCCTTCTAAGGAGGAAGTTTCTGGGTTTTTTTTTTTTTTTTTTTTTTTTTTTTGGTACTGGGGATTGAACTGATGACCTCACACTAGCCAGCAGGCACTTATGCTGCTGAGCTAAATCCCCAGCCCTAGGAGGAAGTTTCTAATGTCTTCGTAATTTGTTAAAATTCTTAGAATTCTACCATGTAACACCAAGGTTTATTGCTAATGAATGTACATGCAGACACATGTGTACATATATACAAATATGTTAAATTCTTTGTTGACCTGTATAAGCAAGTAAAATTTATATTTTAAACTGTTCACTGTGGCTGTCTCTCAAATTGCAAGGGAAGATACTCCTAGATAAAGGGTACACAGTCTTATTAAATAGATAGAATAAACTTAGAGCAGTGGCTGTCAAAGAAGTTTCCAGACCATTCTATCAGCATCATTTAGAAAGTTGTTAAAAATATAAATTCTGTGCCCCTATCTTCACTTACTAAATGACAACTTCTAGCTAATTCAGTGCTGGCTGGAATTTGAGATCGACTCATCTATAGGAGGGTAAAAAATAGCAAGAAGTACAAAATGAAACCTGTATGAAATTGTTGGAGCTCAGACATTTACTGTACTTTAAATCTGCTGTGAGTTGGGGACTCCTTAGGAGGTTTTGAATCATTAAATTCCATTGTTATGCCTGTCTTTTCTAGCTTGACCATGGAGACTTTTCTTTCAAGCAGTCTTATCAAAGTAAAATCTTAGTGCTTTTTAAAAAAACCTTAAAACATTAAGTGAAAAAGAAAATTAAAAGAAGAATATAATTAATAAAATGAATTTCTCATATTTACTAAATGCTAGAATTTTAGATTCCATACTAAGGATAATCTCAGGATACTTAAAATACTTAGACAAAAGTAGGACAATGAAAACTTTTGAGGACAAAAGAATGAAAATAAAATTTTAAAACTAAAGCAATCTGGATTCTTAAAATCATTTAAAATTAGGAGTAATAAACTACTATAATTACATTAAATGGCTCACTGGAAAGGAAATCAGGACCTGGTATCCAAATTTGTTTTAAAAACACAAAGGGCTTCAGAGGCTGGTGGCCATTGCTTCTAACTCTGTAACTGGTAAGCTGATGCTTTGTTTCTTCTACTTCTTTTTACTTTTTTAGTACATACTTGCGATATGTAATGTTTACATTCTTTGTGTGGAGTTGTCTGAATTCCTTTTTTCTATCCCCTTTCTTCCTACTCTTCTCCCGTCCTGCACCTCTTGATCTCCTTCCCATTTGAGAAAAATCTATCACTCTTCTTTCTATTATCTTTTATGTTGTTCTTTATTTATAATTTGAGGGGGTTTTTTTGCTTTTTTTTTTTTTTTTTTTTTTTGGGGATCAAACTCATGACCTCATGCTTGCCAAGCAGGCACCTATGCCGTTGAGCTAAACCACCAGCTGGGTTTCCTATATAAGAGAAACCATGCAGTATTTAAGCTTATGTGTCTGGCTTCCTAAAAACTAGTTTTTCAAGTGACAAAGTTTCTAAATATCAAGGTTTGAGCACCTTGAGGTAAGAGCCTTCCAGGTGTTTTTTACTCACCTTGTTCCTTGTTTTTGAGAATTTGTCACAGATAGAGGCAAATCAAAACAGAACCTGCGACCAGCAATTTCTCTCAACATTCTATGTGTGATATTAACTTACACCTCAATGTCTCTGATTGTACAATCACATTCTCACTGTTCATCTTACCTAGGGTCATTTTATGCCTTCTCCTCTGCCCTCGGTGAAGTGTGTCCCAGCCAAGTCTTCAGCTCTTGTTGGTATATTCTCTTGTCTCGTGGGTATGTCCTCTCCACACTGTGATTTCTGTCCTGAGGAATACTGTATGTCCAAATATGTTCTGTCCATAACTACTTTCTTCTGGCACTTTTCTCACCTAATACTACTTCTGTTTTACACCTAGATTAATCTTTATGAACAACTGCTTTCCCTCAGTGAAACAGTTTCCTTAGTTTGAAATGAAGATTCTTCATAGTCTTACTCAGTGTTTTAAACCTAACTGCTTTCACTTCCAACTACCTCACCAGATGGATAAAATTACTCATCCTTCCCTGAGCACAACTCACTGTTTACTCTTCATTTTTTTCTTATGCTCAGGAATTTCTGTGCTCTTTCATACCCAAGCTTTCTCTTTCATAGCTGTTGCCCAAGAAAACATCATCATGTAGCTTCTATTTGTCTTTGTAAAGCCTTCCTAAGTGATTTCAGGCCTTGGTAATCTTTCTTCTCCTTTGAATAGCCTTATTGTCTGTTTTCTACAGATTGTAAATTCATTAGCTGGAACATTACTTTCTTAGCTGTGGGTTCAGTTCCTAGCACTGCAGAAAGGAAAAAGAGAAATAGTACACAAATGTTCAAAACATCATTATTTGTAATAGCCAGAAAATAAAAGCAGAGCTGGGTATAGTGGTTCACACCTATAGTCCAAGCTGCTTGAGAGACTGAAGCAAGAAGATCCCTTGAGTTCAGAAGTGTGAGACCAGCTGTCCAACATAACAAGACTCCATTTCAAAAAGGAAAAAAAATCGTAAATTCTTTAAAGTAAGGATTGCATCATACTTCAAGTTCCTAGAATAGTACTTCTAATGTTCCGATTATTTGTAAAATTAGGGAGAAAAACATTATTTATGACTTTATGCCTTTATCTTCATGACTAACTGAAGCAAGTACTTACAGTAAAAAGGGGCAATACTTAAATATATATAAACATATAGACACACATACACACTGCCTTAATACTTTTATTAAGTAGATTGTTATGACTTTTAGAAAGACTATTATTAAATTAAAATCTCTTGCAATAATAAAGTAAGTAGAATGCTATGTACAACATAGCTTTAAACTCCTTTGTCATCTAATTTGTAAAGCAATAAAGTGAGAAAATCCATTTTGAGTATGTGAAAAAACTGAGGAAGCCTAAACAAAGATGAACAACTGGGCTAAATTTTACCACATTACTTTCGGTTACATGTGTTATTTGGGAGCATGATAGATTCACTGAATAGATCCTTTCCCAAAATGCCATGTAGCATTATAGGCTCTGTCTATAATGAAGTAAAAACACAGGTATAATTAAATTTCTAAAATCCAATGTAATTGACACCTAGATGTGATATATTTTTCTATTGCTCATAGTAAGATTACCCCTTAACTTTGTAGCTTGAAAAAGCTGGATTGTTTATTATCTTTGTTTCTACAGGTCAAGAATCCAGGAATAGTTTAGCTGAGTGGTTCTAAGGGTCTCCAGAAGTTACATTCCAGATGTCAGCTGGTTGCAGTTGCAGTCATCTGGAAGCTTCAACTGGCCTAAATGTCTGCTTCCAAATTCACACACATAGTTGTTGCCAGGACCCCTCAGATCATCACCCCAGTGTTCTAAACATAGGCGGGTTATGTATACTGTTATCTCTATGACATTGTTTCAGGAAATCATTGATACAAGTTGCACACAAGGAAAGGGGAACTATGCTTCACCTTTTGAATAAAGAACATAGAAAGAATTTGTGGGTATCTTTGCAAAGCCCCAAAAATTAAGTAAAGTAAACCTGAAGCCCCTCAAGGATTATCAAACTGTAGTTGTTGATTTGATGACTGTTGTCACCATGTCAGAATGTTAAACTTAACACTTGAATTCCAGGGCTGACTCCAAATGGAAAGTATACTTCATATTCTTTGTATATGGCAACTCCCAGTTGAAGACAGGCAACTCTCAAACAAGCATCTCATTCAGAAAATGTATTTAATCATTTGGCTGAACTTGTTTTTCTCTTGTTGTTTTGTTCATTCAGCCAGTATCATCAGGTGTCAAACATACTATGCTGAGTCTTTATGTTACCACAGGTTATTGCTTACAACTCAGAAGGTAAAAGTAATCCAAGTGAAGTAGTAGAATTTACTACCTGCCCAGATAAACCAGGAGTACCTGTGAAGCCTTCGGTTAAAGGAAAAATACACTCACACAGTTTTAAAATAACTTGGGGTAAGTTACTATGACTATTTATACATTATTATTTTGTATTAGATTAAATTAGTTCAAATATGAAAATATTTTTTAAGAGATTTCAGAGCAATCTGGATGGCTGGACTTGTGCCATGATCACCTTTGTCTAGATATTTACTATATATAAATACTTAGAAGAGGGAAAAAACATGAAACTATCACCTTAATGTTCAAATTCTTATTATATGGATACAAAATGTCGCGGTTGCTACAAGACTGCCATGGTTTTCAACCATGCTTATACAGTGCTTCCTGCAAAGAGTATTCTGCTGTGGTGGGCCAACATACAAGTAAAAAGGCCAAACTCAGAAAAGGGTGTTCATTTACAAGAGAGTAACACTAATGATCTACACAACTTCTGAATTTTGTGTTTTCTTACAGAAAGCTTTATCATGAGTTCAGTAAATCTAGTTACTGTACCAGATTAATGTAGCTATGTTTGGATCTTTTTTTAAGGTATACATCAATTACCTCCTATTTTGGTGTCAGGTTTTCAGTAAGGGTGTTACTTATGGGTAATAATATATTTTTCTGCCAGGTGTGGTGGCACATACCAGTAATCCCAGCACTCAGGAAATAGGGGCAGGAAGATTGTCCCAAGTTCAAGGCCAGGCTGAACTGCATGGCAAGACCATATCTCAAAAAACAAAACACTTTTTTCTCAACAAATTTGTTAGTCCAGTAAGAAACATGTAAATCATTCACAGAGAATCTTTTTTGTAGAAGGCTGTATGCCTATAGTAATTAAGTTTAGATTTGATATACAAACTGGGCCTCCACTGTAAGATACTGAGCAAAGGCCATAGTATGTAAAATGAAAGAAAACTGAACTTGTAGCCAGAATTTTCTGTTTTATCCTAGCTCTTAAGAGAAAAAGCCAGTTATTCATTCAAAACAGTTACTAAGCAACTGCTTGTAAACTAGTTAATGGTAAAGCAAAGATCATACAATGCTTGAAACTTGATGCCTGCCTAAAAAATTCAGATCAATAAAAAGACTTCGCAGTAATTATAAAATAGCCACAAATCTCAAACTACCTGAGTATCTAAAGTAACTGGAATTTTGTGCAGCCATTAAAAATTGGTATAAAGAGCTGAATTTAAACATGGGGAAATAAAATAAATTAATATACTATGCCTAATACCACTTTCGTTTTTTGAGTAGATCCACCAAAAGACAATGGAGGGGCACCCATCAATAAGTATGTAGTGGAGATGGCAGAAGGGTCTAATGGTAAGAAGAGCAATTTGACAGATTTATTTTAGGTCTCTTATTTCAGTATATTCTTCATGATTTTATATTTTATATCTTTTTTTTCCCTCTTTTTATTTGCTACCACAAAAGATATTTACTTGACCTGGGCTGTCCTTGATTTTTGTTTGTTGCAGCAGTTAAGATTTTGTCTGTTACAACCTCCAAAAATACAGGAAATCAAATGTCAGACTGTTGTGTACCTACTTATAGTCACATTTTTTTTCATTTGTTTATATTGCTTGGACCCATATCATATACCCAGGCTAAGTCATTATATAACTATGAAGTCTCCTAAAGGTTAGTTTATTCAGTTAGATTTATGCCTAGATGTACCAGAGAAGAATTATCTTCTAAAATTTAACTCAATTTATATTCATTTTAGTAAGATAACAAATGAACTTTATGCTTGAATATCACACTTAATGATTTTTTATTTTTATGAAATGACATTTCCTGGAAAAAGTAAGAATGTCTTTTAATTAAAACCGAACTTCCTATGATATTGGCTGTCTCCACTCTGTTTGTTATAATGTTATTACTGGACGAGTAAACACATTTAAAATACTTAATTAAAAGCACATTATCAATCTAATCCAAAGTCTTTATGAAGTTATAGAGATATTTCACTTCAACAAAGCCATGCAGATTTGTCTAAGAAGCTGCACATATAAAGAAAATTAAATCATTTCCAGGAAACATGTAACAAGCTAGAATTATTTCTGACAAATTAGATAAACACTTATTTAGTGAAGCTAGGATACGTGCCATGTCCCTGATACCAAAACATTAAACATTACCTTACAGCTGATTGAACACAATTCTTCACCTTACAGGAAATAAATGGGATATGATATATAGTGGCGCTACTAGGGAACATCTTTGTGATCGACTGAATCCAGGCTGTTTCTATCGTTTACGAGTTTACTGCATCAGTGATGGAGGACAGAGTGCGGTAATATTTATTTATAGATGATGATGATGATGATGATGATGATGATGATGATGATGATGTTGTTGTTGTTACTGTTAAAGTTCGGCCAGATTGGGCAGGATCTCCAAATTCCACCTTAAATATGGAAATATGTCTGTGAATGTAGAAAAGTACTTTCTGCAATCCTGAGTGGATAAGGTTATAGTTACCAGAATATTCTAATATAATACTTCATTTATACTGTTCTGTGCCTGTCTTTTCTCCTTGATGTTTAGCCTTGAAAAAAAAATATACACATACACACAAAACCAATGGAGAAAATTTTATAAAGAAAAGTTTATAAAGAAAAGTTGTAGGGTGCTGCTGATCAACCATATCAGCATACCAGTCAAAAGCAGAAATAAAATACTTCACAAGCTGATTTACTGCTCCATAAATTGTGTGTCAGGATAAACAAAATATCATTTACTGTTTAAATTATTTCAGAAAAATTGACCTTGATTTTATTACTAGACAAGTATATAACCAAAAGTGGATTTAAACATACCATTCATTGACTATATATATTTACAATGATCTGGAGGCGTATGTGTTAAATAGGAGTGATTTTTTTAATGAATTTAACAAAAGATGATTTCTTGGAACATTTATAATTATTTTTCAAATAGAATTTAGCACATTAATACAATTTTTAAATGTATTACAAGTATTTAGTTGAAAATGCAACTATTGTGCAACTACATGTGAGTCCTGCTAAACTAGCTTATCATTCATTTTTATCATTTTATCCACTAAGTTAACTTCCCCAAAACTGTACATACCTCAGTGATCTGCCATATGTGAGTGAGATCCAGAGGTTGACCCCCAGATTCTAAAAAAGAAAAGAAAATCTTTCAAGATTTCAGAAAAGGGGCCGGGAATTTAGCTCAGTGGCTTAAGCGCCTGCCTGGCAAGCACAAGGTTGTGAGTTCGATCGCCGGTATGGGAAAAAAAAAAAAGGCAACAAAAGATTTCAGAAAAGCCATATATTTACACAGAATCCTATTCTAATATAGCATTATAGCATTCCTATATAGGATACCTTTGTGAATAAAATTATGTCCAAATACTATTTTATGATTATTAAGAATATTAAGTATAAACCTTAATACAAAAAAGTAAGAAATACGGCACTGAATTTATATGTCTGCATTTTTAAGAGATTTATTCTTTAAAATACAAATAAAAGATTTTAAATATATATAAATATATACATATATACACACACATAAAAATTAAAAGCAACACCAAATACCTAAAAGGTACTGAGTACCTGGAGAAAGCTTATTAGATATTAGAATTATTTTTAGATGGAAAGAAAATGAAATTTTCTTCTTAATAAATAAACTAGCATTTAGGTTAAAAGTTCAGTAACCAAGTGTCTAACCCTCCTAAAAACAAGGCAGCCAACATTTGCTGATTGTTAAGACATTCCTTCTGAGGTTTCCTTTGGACAGAATAAAAAATGCTGCCTATTAAGTTGTATTGGGTGGGGTTTTTTAATTATGGAAAGGATTTGAGGGTTCATTTTTCAGTAACTTTCTTTGTATATCATGGTTGCATAGTATATGTCTTTATAAAAGTTTGTGTTTCAGTAACTTAATTAAGTTTTCATTTTATTCAGGATTTTAACTCTTTTGTAAATAGTCGAGTACAAATAATTTCAAGTTATTGGAATTCTTTGTGTTCATACTATTTTCCTTTACCAAAAGCAATCTGATGATTTGGTTTGGGGCTGTTTTGTTTTGTTTTGTTTTGTTTTTTGTTCTGGCAGGTCTCTGAATCTTTACTTGTGCAGACACCAGCTGTGCCTCCTGGTCCATGCCTTCCTCCCAGATTACAGGGGAGACCCAAAGCAAAAGAAATACAGTTACGATGGGGTAATTTCCAAATATTTTGGTAATAAATTATCATTAACTTAACACTAAAAATATTCATCACCTTCACCTGCATAAATCTTTTCACCATAGGTCCCCCACTAATTGATGGTGGATCACCCATTTCCTGTTATGGCATTGAAATGTCTCCTGCAGAAAAAGATGAACCCAGAGAAGTTTACCAAGGCTCTGAAGTGGAATGTACAGTGAGCAGCCTTCTCCCTGGAAAGACATACAGCTTCAGACTGCATGCAGCTAATAAAATGGGGGTGAGAAGACCATGCTGACTGACTGATAATCACAGTAGTGGTTCTTTTTAGCGTGTCATGTTCACTGTGTGGCCATTTTGCTTTCAACATGTCACTACAGTTTTTATAATTTTTAATTATTGATAAATAAAATGTCAATATGTCTTGTAATTTGTTAGAGAATCTTAGTATTTTCAAATTTCATTTAGAATTTGTGATTTTAAACTTCCATCAAGTTAAGTTTACCTTTCAGGCAGTGTTAATAAGGTTTACTTAATCAATAGCTTAACTATATGCAGCATTTATCTCCAGTTGGAAAGTAGCTGTGATTCCTAGTTTGCAAAAGGGGGAGAAACTTACATTTTAAGCATTTCTGGTTTTGTGTGGATTATTTTTAAAATATTACCTGTATGTTCATACAGTTCAATAAAATGGGCCCAAAAAAGGTGATGTGTTCATTTTACAATAAAGTTTACAAAAGCCTTGCCCATAATCACACAAACTGGTGATAGAGTAAACTCTAGGTTTGTCAGACTCCAAAGCCAAAGTTCTTTTCACGCAACGATGACACTTTTCATCTCTCTTCATTAAGTCAGATTCTTTAATAACAAAGTAGTAATTTCCTCATCTCATATGAATAAACTATTCTGTAATTAAAAGTTTACGAAATTAAACTGACAAGTGTCATTATTTCCGATTTTAGAGAACTATACAATAGTTCGTATCCTGTCTCCAATTGAATTTGGATTTCTATCTGTAAACTTTTTAAAAACTTCCATGGTAAATATATTGTAGGCGACCCTTCTTTAAATCCTTTCTATGTGAAATCATCATGTTACAAACTCCGCAAGCTGCAATACATAGTGAATGGCACCTTTAATACTGTTGTCCTAATCCATGCTTATAGGTTTGCCATAAATTTGTCAGGCATGTTTTCTGTATATCCAAAGATTATACCATACATGTTTTTACCATTCTAGGGCTAATCCAAATTTTAAGGTATAATTTATGCCTACCATGTTCTGTGCCTTTAATTGGTATTCATTTCATTCCTCATATAGTTTCCTTTTATTCCACATCTACAAACACCAGTTTATGAATAGGAGAGAGTATAGTAAATAAAACTTAAAAATTCTTTCCTTCACTTCCAAAATTTTTTACTTTCTGTGAATGCTTGTAAAATTTTAACTAAACTGATCTTGAAGGATAGGGAAGATAGACTTAATTTTCAGTGAATATAGTCTCTGGCTGCAGCTCTAGATATTCGAGGCTGGGGGTGGGAGGGGATATGGGAAAATAAAGAAAAGATGGGGTCAGATGGAGCCCTCTCTCCTGATGGGAGGAAAGGAACTGCTCAACCCCTGTAGGGGAGTTTATACATTTAGCAAGATAAAGTCACATGACACCCCTTTGCCTAGCAACTCATTGCTTGGATTGCCTCAGGCTTGGTGTTCTCTGGGCAGCTTGTTTGTCAGGGGTGCTTCTATCACTCCCTCAGGTGTGATCAATCTCCAGCTTCGGCTGCTCCCTACAAGTGAATTTTTAATACAGAATTCTGTGTAATCAGCGGCCAACTAAGTGTGGAAAATAAAAACACTTTTCTTTTTCTAGTTTGGACCCTTTTCAGAAAAATGTGATATTACTACAGCCCCTGGGCCACCAGATCAGTGCAGACCCCCTCAAGTGACATGCAGATCTGCAACTTGTGCACAAGTGAATTGGGAGGTATTGTAATTTCCGCTATTTTAAGGTTCCTTTCTAAGTGATTGGAATAATTTATATAGAAGAATAAAGATACTGCTCATTTTGCCTTCTGAATTATTATACAGAGAGTAAGCCCTAATTAAATTCATATAGTAAATAGTGAGTTCTATTTCCTCTGTGAAGAATTTGAATAAGATATAGTGGTATTTCAAGTGTTTGGACTTTGGTTCGTAATGTACTTTGTATTTTTATCCAAGGCTTTTTTTCTCAGTACTGAGATTTTTCAGCTACTGGTGAAGTTAATGCTCAGAAGAAGCATTCATAGGAATTAGTGTAATACTATTTCTGTTATATTTATCATCTGCAGTGTATTTTTGTATGTAGTAATAATAATGATAATTACATTTTTAGCTTTCTTTAAAATGTAACAAGGAAAATGTCCTTGAATAGTTTAACATTTTAATGGAATTATTTCAAAGTATATTTGCCTTAAAAATACTCTTTTCTAAATTGATTCTTAATCATATTTCCTCTAATTCAAAACAAAGTTGTATTTCTGACCATCTTAATTAAATTCAGATCATTTTAATGAATAAAACTGTAGTATTGATTGTGCTTAAATATTTAAAGAAATTCAAAAGCAATCCAGTTTTGAATACACTTAAGGAAAGGACATTTTTACCCAAATGTTATTCAGTCAGTATCAAGACTAAAAACTTTATCCTTTTCTTAATTTAAAGATTCCTTTGAGTAATGGAACTGATGTCACTGAATATCGGTTGGAGTGGGGAGGAGTTGAAGGAAGTATGCAGATTTGTTACTGTGGGCCTGGCCTCAGTTATGAATTAAAAGGACTTTCACCAGCAACTACCTATTATTGCAGAGTCCAGGTAAAAGTGATCAGTATATACTCTGCCCAGAATTTTATGTTTTATTTGCAATTGTATGGTCATGTCTTTGTTAACTTGGAGGTTTTGTTAATTATTAGGCTCTGAGTGTTGTGGGCGCAGGCCCTTTCAGTGAAGTAGTAGCCTGTGTGACTCCACCATCAGTTCCTGCCATTGTGACTTGTCTTCAAGAAATATGTGATGATGATATAGAAAATCCCCATTATTCACCTTCTACATGCCTTGCAATAAGATGGGAAAAGCCTTGTGACCATGGTTCAGAAATCCTTGCCTACAGCATAGACTTTGGAGATAAACAGCCCTTGACAGTTGGAAAGATTTCAAGCTATGTGATAGACAATTTGCAACCAGATACAACATACAGGTACACTCCACAAAAACTATATAAATTTTTACCTAGACCAGAGAAACACTTAAAATAATCATAAACTAAATTCTTTTTTTAATGTGGCACTTAGAATACGAATTCAAGCCTTGAATAGCCTTGGAGCTGGTCCTTTCAGCCATATGATAAAACTGAAAACTAAGCCCCTCCCTCCTGATCCACCTCGTCTGGAATGTGTTGCCTTTAACCACCAGAACCTTAAGCTGAAATGGGGAGAAGGAAGTCCAAAAACACTGTCAACAGATTCTATTCAGTACCACCTTCAGATGGAGGATAAGAATGGAAGGTAGGATTTTTGCTTGCTTTTTTATATAGTTTTTTAATATATATTTTAAGTGCATAATTTTTTAAACTATAAAAATAAATTGACAAAAAGTTAAGACTGTCATAAAGATCATTTTTTGTATGCTGTTTTCAAAAAATAAATCGACTTCCTATTTATGAGTAGGATGCTAAGGGAAAAAATTAAGTGGGCAGTTTTTTTTATTCTCTTCTCAAACCTATTTACTGTGAGCAATTATAGTAAGTCATTTATAGAAAGTGATCATGACGTGCTTAAAACCTCCAAGACCCATAAAGGCAGGGATTGTATCTCATCCTCCCATGGTCCACACACAGGCCTGCACACTAAACAAACAGAATTCCATTCCTTACTGTGGATCTGGTTAGATTCTGTGATTAATTATCCAGTCTTTTTGTTCTCCTTCCTCTCATTCAGATTCTTACCTATTTCTCTTTTACATTTTCATGTACATGTTATGTTTCCCATAGACCATGCCATATACTGACCTACTAAATCATACACTCCAATTACAGTGTTATTCAAAATATTTGTTATATTAATTATTCTGAACCAGGTATGGTGGTGGTACATTATTGTAATCCCAGCAGTTGGGAGGCTAAGGTAGGAGGATCACTGCTCCTTCAAGGCCAACCTGGGCTACATAGTGAGTTCAAAACCACCCTGAACTAAGAGTGAGACCCTGTCTCAAAAAAGGGGGGGGATAGCATTCAACTTATGGGTAACATATTAGGAGAAATGTATATAATATTACCTTCTGTCAGAAATCCAAGTGGGTGGCAAACACCTGTAATACCAGTTTTCCAAGAGGCTAAAGCAGGAGGATTGGCAAATCAAAAATCAAGTCTGGGCAATTTATCAAGACCTGTCTCAAAACAGAAGGGCATGGAATGTACTTCAGTGGAGTGCTTGCCCTTACACACATGAGACCCAGGGTTTAGTCCCTACTATGGCCAAAAACCAAACAACAACAAAAACATTGTGTCAAACAGTTCACATAGATAATTTGAGATTAATTCTCTCATACCTCTACATGAAGCTGTTAAAAAAAAAATCACTAAAATTATGTCTGGGAATTAAAAATTATCTTTTTTCCAAATAAAGACAAAATTTAAATAGATGCAGTCTCATAGCTCAGTTCTGTGCTGTAGAGGACAAATTGTATGGATATGAAATTAATTGGAAATAATCATGATAACAAATGTGTACCTTAAAAGATAGCAGTGAGGAACAAACTGGACCAGATGCCTAAGCAGAAACAATTAACGATGACTAGACCCTAAATTTAGCAACAGACTTTGAAGAAGCCAAGTCAGATTAGAAAATCTACCATGTCAGTCGAGGATTTAGCTCAGCAGCATAAGTACCTGCCTTGCAAGCGCAAGGTTGTGAATTCAATCCCCGGTACCCAAAAAAAAAAAAAAATCTACCGTGTCTATGATACTCATCATCTGTTGAAAAACATGGGTGCATCTGGAGTGACAAACCATTCCTGGCATTAAATTTTTAGAATAATTTCTTAACTCTAATAAGCTCAACTGTACTTTTTAGTAGCTTATGAACATTTTTTATAGGATAAGATTTTTATTTAATAGTTACTTTCTTTTTTAGGTTTGTTTCCTTGTATAGAGGACCATGTCATACATACAAAGTACAAAGACTTAATGAATCAACATCATATAAGTTCTGTATTCAAGCATGTAATGAAGCCGGGGAAGGTCCCCTTTCCCAAGAATATATTTTTACTACTCCAAAATCTGTCCCAGCTGCCTTGAAAGGTAAGTTATACATCCTGTAGTTATTTTATTTAATAATAAATTTTAGATGTATTTTCATAAATTGCTTTATTTATTTTTATTAAAATTGTATAGACAAGCCCACCTACTGAGATTTTCACTCAGAAATAAAAGCTGTTTTATCTAGTATATTGATATACAAAACCTGATCTGAATACAAGTTAGTGATATTTTTAATAAACTAACATAAAAAGATTAAACTGAATAGTCTATGTTTCTAATAGGCTCGTTTGCTATTCCTGCTATCATAAACTGGTTTTTTAAGTATTTTTTAAGTCATGTTATTTCATTCATTTGAAGTCTAGAGGGAAAGTGAGGTCTTACACTAAGTAAAACATTTTTTGTTAACTTGGATTTGTCAGTCAAATTTACACACAAGCATGTACACCTATTTGTAGATACATGTGTGTATGTAATTTCAGAATCATCTTTATTTTAAAGTGACACTGGCAAGGATTGCATTTTGTGTGAGCTAGGGATGTGGCTCAGTGGCTTGCCTAGCATACACGAAGTCCTAAGTTGAGTCACCCATACCACAAAAAAAAAAGATTACATTTTGTACATTTAGCCAAAAAGACTTAAGTTTATTAGACCATGAGGACTAACAGACTTACAGAACAGTATTTTGGATCAGGTATTTGACTGTATCTTCAGTGATCCAGAGTCAGCAGGACTTTTCTTGAATAGTCATTCTAATAATGTTGAGTATCAGAGTCACTCTTCTATTTCCTCATCCAATTTTGTGTCTAAGCCTTAGGAAGATTATTGCTTTTAACCCATTTATATATAGATTTCAAAATTTCACTGCTATTTATTTTTAAGTTTATATAACTAAGTGTTAGAGAAATATTAATTTCAAGTATCTGTGGAATGTGCCACATTAAATTATTAAAAAGAACAGAACTTACTTATGTTTGTTTCTCATAGCCCCCAAAATAGAAAAAATAAGTGATCACATTTGTGAAATTACATGGGAATGTTTACAGCCAATGAAAGGTGATCCAGTTATTTACAGTCTTCAAGTTATGGTGGGAAAAGATTCAGAATTCAAACAGGTATGTGCCAAGATACAATTTTGTTAATATAGATTTTTACCCTTCTTTTATTTTTATTTATGTATAGAGCAAGATTTGACCATCTTTTTACTTTTCTAATTCAGAACATAATATGTTCCAAATATCTCAGGTTTCAAAATCTTAGTCATGTGCTACACTAGAATAGATCAGTCATTCAACAAGTATTCCTTGAACTCTGTGCTAGGATACAGCAGTGAACAAAAAGGCTTTATTGCCAAGAAGCTTACCTTGTAGTGGGGGGGGACACATTAAAAGCAAACATATTAACATACAGTATGGCAGAGTATATTAAGTGCATTGGAGAAAAAATTAACTCCAGTAAAAATAGAGAATACTGGACTGGGATATACCTAAAGGAAGTGATATGGGGTGAAAAGCATTCTGAAGAGACCCCACAGCTGAAGCATACTTGTTAGGTTTGATCCAAAATAAGGAGGCTAATAACAGTGGGACAGAGAGCGCCTCCTGGGAACCTGTTGATGAAGTCAGGTAGTTAATGGTAGTCAACATGCGCTACTGATAGAAAATAAAGATCCACCAATATCTGGCCTCCTCCACAGTGTCCTCCATTTTTGAACCTTTCTGAAGTCAACTTACATGTTGCTGGTTCCTTTAATCACTTCATCCCCTAAAGACTTAGTAAAATGACACTTTGGGGAAATGAACAAGAAGGATGCTAAGCTGATGTGGAGATCATATAGACACAGTGTTGGCAAACCTATTAGAACTTTCAATAATACAAACAGCCTGCTATGGTACTTATGGCATAGGTTCACCATCACTGATGATAAAACTACAGTATATTGTAGCTTTTACTGCATGTGAAAACAGAATGCAATAGAAGATTTTGGCCAGCACAGTCAACATAATTAGACACAATGTCATTTTAGTTATAGTGTTGAAACTAAAATGAGACAAGTACAGAAGTACAGAGACCAATAAGGAGACTTTTATTGTAATAGCAATAGTCATACTATAATACTTACATATAAGGTACAATTATTATTTGACAGTCTGGAAGTAACACCTTCCTGGCAGAGAAATTTCAAAGACAGCTTCCTGATACATAGTGAATTAACAGAGTGGGGAGTTGTCAGAGTTTGTTATGTTACAAAAACATATGATTCAGTATGTATAAGCATTCCATCTGCTTTCCCCTTCTTGCTGTTAACTTTATTTTGGAAGACTTTTAAACTGTGTTGTTTCTACTGTAGCTTGTATTTTCTTTTCCCACTAGAAAATCATTCATCTGTTTTATTCTAGCTTTGTGCTGTTTTAGTTATTAATAAAATAATTTTAATATGCAGTTTTCTTCTAAATTATATAGAAATGTAGTATCTTGACTAAAAATATGAAATGCCCAGTGGAATTATATGTGGCATATGATTGTTTCTCTTTATTAAGCCATCCGTAAATTGACATAATTAAATTTGAAATGTAATTTACAGATAAGCAGGCTTCCTTCCAAGGAGGAAGCAAAATTAATATTAAAGAAAATTTAATTGTGTTATATGTTTAAAGGAAATAGGGACCCCACATTTGAGTAATGTATGAATTTTAATAAGCTTACATCACTACTTGAAACAGCCATGCTAACTCTAATTTAACTTAAAAGCTAAGTTGCATGGTGGTGCATGCCTATAATCCTAGTACTTACAAGGCTGAGGCAGGAGAATGGCCAAGATTTAAAGATAAGTATGGACTACATAGTGAATTCAAGATAAGCCTGAAGTACATCATGAGACTCTAAAAGAAAAAAAATAATAAATTAGGTTTATCATCACTTACACTTACTTAGATTATGAGGTAAACTTGAAATATTGATTAGCATTTCATACTATATATGCTCATCTAAATCTCTTCACTAGTTGTAAAATCCTGAAATTTACTGACAAATTATATTCCAAAAGTTTGAAGGCCATTTAAGAATTCAATTTCTTTTCATGGAATTAAAACAAATTATAATTTAGTTGATATTCAGTACACATTAAATAATACATGTAGGAGTTATAGGGAAACTACATTAAGTTACTTTTATAACTTCAAGAAAGCTGGTTAGAATCTTACCAAGTAAGCAGAAATTTTATAATGGTGACATTTTGAATGGCCATATAAAGGTCATAATAAAGAAAAACTTGCTTTATAGAGAGTAATGATGAACTCCAGCTTGATTTCGGAGCATTTTGCAAAAGGAGTGTCACTTAACTAAGTCTTTAAGGACTGTAGTACTCAAGGAAACAGGAACTAGCAATTGTGACTTCAGTGAGACTCCATGAGTAAAGCACATAGCGGAGGAAGCCAGGTATTGATAGGTCTTTATTCTCCAACAGTAAGAACTACTGATATTTTTTAAGGAGATAATATTTTTAAATTGATAGTTTCTTACAACCCCAGGCTCATTCAGCTATTTGATCTATACAAAGGAGGAAGGATAGTCTTTCTAATAAATAGTGCTGGGAAAATTGAATATCCGTATGCAGAAGAATGAATTTAGACCCATATATCTCACCATGTACTAAACTAAAATCAAAATGGATCAAAAAGCTAAATGTTAAAGCAGAAATGCTTAATCTACTGGAAGATAAAATAGGTAAAACTCTTAAAGACGTAGATGCAGGCAAGGACTTTCTTGCTGAATAGTGGCACAAGAAATAGTACCAAAAAAACAACAAATGAGATCATTAGAAATTAGAAGAAACATATAACATATATAAACATATAACACAATTAAATGCACAGTAAAAGAAACAACCAAGTGAAGAAATACAGAATAGAAAAAAAATTTTTACCAGCTATTCCTCAGGCAGACGACTTACATCTAGAATCTATGAAGAACTTAGAAAAGCTGGACCCTTCAAAATAAAAGACCTAGTCAAAATTATACAGAACTAAAATGAATAGACAGTTCTTAGAAGTGCAAATGGCCAATAAATACATGAAAAAATGTTCAGCATTGCTAGCCATTAGAAACATGCAAATTAAAACAACACTGGGATTTCATCTTACTCTAGAAACAATGGATGTCATCAAGAAATCCAATAATAACTAATGCTAGCAAGGCTATAGGGGAAAAGGAACCTCTTCTGCACTGTTCGTGGGAATGTAAACCCACTACGGAATGTGACCACTACGGCAATGTGACCACTATGGAAATCAGTATGGATAGTCCTCAAAGAACTAAAACTAGAAATTCCATTTGACTCAGTTTCCCTTCTAGGTAGCTTCCTGAAAGAGTTAAAGACATCATATTACAGGGATACGTGCATACTCATGTTTATAGCAACACAATTTATAATAGCTAAATCTTCAGAATGGCTTACAGGTCCATCAACAGATAAATGGATAAAGAAAATGTGGTATTTACGGTATACGATCGAGTACTGCTCTTCCATAAAGAAGAGGCACTTGAGGCATTTGTGGGTAAATGGATGCACCTTGAGACCATGATACTAAGTGAAATAAGTCACACAAGCTTAAATTTCACATGGTTTTTCTTATTTGAGAAAACCAGAATATAAAGAGCAAAATAAAGATAGGTAACAGGAAGTGGACAGATCTCTTCCAAATGGGAAAGGGACCACAAGATGAAGGGATGAGGAGAGCGGTAAGGGAAAGGAGATTGGGGAAGTGGGGGAGAATCAAATGAAAAAAATGGAAATAGAGCTTTGCAAATGAGAAAGGGACAAAGAGATGGAAGGAGCAAGGAGGGATAATAGGATAGAGGACAAGAAAAGAAAAGACGTGTTATGTATGTGTACCAACTCCCCATAATAAATGTAATCATTATTCACTGCAAATGTACTAATAAAAAATAAACAAAAAGTAAAATTGACAGTTTCTAGACGAGCCTTTAAAAGCGATATGTTCCAGTAACTAAGAGTCATCTGAAAGCAAATTAGCTTGATGATAACAAATACTCGGGACTCTTAGCCTTTGGAACAGCTTATTTTTTTGCTTTCTTACCTTTTTCATCCCTCTTTCATCAATCAGTAGCTTTGTCCAGATCTGCATGTCTTGTCCACAATAGCACTTCATCTAGAATTGCATCCATTCTCCAAAACTGTCTTTGCCCTTTGACTCCCCTTCCCTCTTTCACACACATCCTAACTCCCATATGCACTGTATAAGTAAGCTTTCTAGGTATGAGGAAGAAGATTTATACAAGTCAAGTGTCTGCCGGTTCTTCAGTCCTCTCAGAAGTGTATGCATCTTTAAAAGCAAGTGCATTCTAACCAAAAACAGTATTTCAAATGGTGAGCAAATCTAGAGGAAAGTAGGACTGCTTCCAAAACGAATTAACGCTACAAGTTTTCCAAGGAGCCGGAAGACCAACCTGAACTAGCTCATAAACAATTAAGTATGGATCATCTTAGGTAGGAAACTGAAGACAAGCCGACTTGATTTCAGCAGCTAATGAAATCTTTAGGGAGTTTGTTTCTCCCACTGTTGTGTGACTGCACTTAGCAGAGGGTAATTAAACTCACTCACATTAAGGAGAAAGAAAGCACTTAAACTTCAAAGACCACTAACTATGCTGGGGCAGAAACCAACCAGCCCCAATTTGGGAGCCGAGGAAGGCCAGCTTCTGGTACATGAGCTGGGTAGGACACGATGTTATGTATCAAAATCCAAAATCAGAGTAAATTAAATCTAACCAACCGAATGAGTTTTTAAGAACAGAGAGATGTGCAAATAGATAAGATACTGGATTCTTTCTTATTGACCCTAAGTTTTCTATTGTTATTTTCTCCATGCTACAGTATATTCATAATACTAAAATTAAGATGAAATATTTTATGAAACCTTAGAATTAAAGGTTTCCCTATAAAATTGTGTTGCAGTTGGCATGCCTGTGGAAGTTCTTGGACAACTGGATGTGTACAAATTTTATGAGCTTAATCTGCATGTCTCTTTTAAAATACAAAATGAAAATAGTAATTTCTTACCTCCCATTCTCTTAACTGTAAATCTATATTGATATTTGTCTCACTGCATCTGTAGATAATTGAGTCATAATTAATGAACACTAATTATATGTAATAGTACCTGTAAATAATACTAAAAATCAAAAACTATGAATTTACAATTTTTAATCTTTTTTTAATTAAGGTCAAATATGTAATGTAGAAGGGGATGATAGGCATAGTATTTTAATTCTTATTCCTCATTCTAAGACTTAACCCAGCTCATCTGGAGCTTGAGGCTTGCTTCTTTTAGGTATATAAATCTTCTTAAATTAGCTTTAGCAGCTTAATCTGTTTTTTCCAGTTATGTATCTCCATCTACCTTTGTCTACCTGTATATCCTCCATACATCCAAAACAAAAAATTAAAAACTTTGATCTCATCATCTTCTCTCCCAATTTCTCCTTTCCAACTTACTAGCTTCATCATTATCATAGGCATCAGTGATCAGTATCAGGTTATTTCCTATTTTTTTTCCTACCAGTTCTTACTCAAAAGTCATTTCTAGCTCCATAACAACTATAGCAGGGCTGCATAACCTTATGTACAAGTGCCACTGTATTCCAAAGTTCAGTCCCTTATAGAGCTTCATGATCAGGATGCCTTAATGACTCTTTTAATGTCACATTTCTAAAGTGGCCCCTTTTGAATTAGACCTACCTAAATTTATAGCTAGTATAATTAATATATTCCTCTTGTCTCTGGCAGATCTCTTCGTTTTTCACCTTCATGCCATTTGTTGTCAAGTTTGTTGGTTTTGGTTTTCTTTTCTTCAATCATAATATTACTAGTTCTCATTTGGAGACTGGAAAATAAAGCTTAAATATAAAAATTAAAATCACCTGTTATATACAGATATAAGGCAAATACATTTTTATTTCTACTAAATTGGCCTCATTTGTGTAACTTTATACTCCTTTCTGATACAACCTTTGATTTGCATTAGTTATGTGAGACACTGATCATATCTACATTCCTACTCCCTGAAACATTCATCTGAACCCTCAGAACTAGTGCATACTTGCCATTTTATGTTTCATTTTTTAAAACTTCTGTCAATAAAAGTTATTTATACATTTTATTAGCATCTGCATTTTTATTTAAAAATCAGTAATATGCTAATTTAATGGACCTTTATTAGGTGCCTACTAAAAGTCCATTAAATTAGCATACTATTGGCAACACAAGATGAGACAGATAGATCATCTCTGCTTCTTTGGGAACAAACCAGTTTGTAAAACTCTAGATTTTATAATAGAGATACAGTTGAAGCAGCTAAAAGCACTTGCAAGAATGCCAGCCCATGTATCTATTGATCTGATTTGTACCCCTTCAGCTAGCTGGAGAAAGTCCACTGGGAAGTGAGCCTTGTTTTTTTTTTTTTCTTTTTTAGAATAAGAGGATAGGGCTCATTAATGAGACTAGTAACCACTGTATTTGAATACACACTGTCTGCTGGGCACTGTGCTAAGTAAGCACTTTAACAAGTGTTAGTTCATCTCATCCTCAAGTTACCACACAAGTTAACTACTGTTATGCCTGTTGTTCTGAGGTAATTGGTCTAAAATTACTTAAGTGTGACGTGGTTGAGCAGAGCTGGGACCCCCAGGACGACCAGCTTTGGTATATCTCTTCCTGTTCATTAGTGTACTCCATTTGTAAAGAATCTGGGGAGCTCCATTCTTTGAATTTCTCTTCTAAGGCATGACAGAGGAGTTAGGTCTAAAGACTCTAGTCTGTGAATTCTAAGTGATCTCTCTTCTCTAAATCTTATCAAGAGATTTACTAGAGGAAAGCCTTATTTGTTGCTTCATTCAACAAAATGTTTAAAATTGTGTAAGAATTTACTGTCTTCTCACATTCAAGGAAAGCAAGGAAATTCCTGAGAATTGATTTGTTTGTTCTCTTGCTGCTTTGGACCATATCTTCTTTACTCCTTAACTTGCCTATAAAGCTCTGAGGGTAGATCATGCATTCTCACTTTTCAAATTTCTCCTACCCTTAATGTAGCCCACCGACAAGTACTTTAATGAAAATAAAATATATTTCTTAAATATTATTGAAAGGATAAAATCAATGATATTCCCTAGCTCTCACATCAAAAACAATTCTGAGTCATTGTTAACACATTTTCTGTCCAGCCTTCACACACAATTCTTCCTCCTAAAATTTCTTTAACAGGTTTACAGAGGTCCCGACTCTTCATTCCGGTTTTCCAGCCTTCAACTGAACTGTGAGTATCGATTCCGTGTGTGTGCCATTCGCCAGTGCCAAGATCCTGTGGGGCACCAGGACCTCATCGGTCCCTACAGCACCACAGTGCTCTTCATCTCTCAGAGGACAGAACTGCCAGCCAGCACCAACAGAGACACCGTGGAAAGCAGCCGAACCCAGCGCACCCTTAGTGACGAGCAGTGTGCCGCCGTCATCCTTGTACTGTTTGCTTTCTTTTCCATTTTGATTGCCTTTATCATTCAGTACTTTGTAATCAAATGAAAATATAACTTTATTTTTAACACTGTATTACATTTTATTTTGTCATGTACTAAAATTATTTCTGTATTGCTTTTACAAAAACAGTGGCATTCAGCACTGGCATTTAGACTATATAGCACATCATTTTGTCATTTTCAGTGGTTATACATATTGCTAGGTAGAGAGGCTGGCACTTTATTAGAATGCAAGCCCAGAAATACCAATTTTGGGAGGGTTTTTTGTTTGGGGGGGGTTGTTTTGTTTTGTTTTTGGTTGGAGCTTTTTACTTTTTTTGTTTTTTGACATGCCTTCTTGTAGATCAAGCTTTCTAAGAGGCAACAATTTATAAGTGATATTTTGACCATTCAGCATGAGTGTAACAGTGATTATCAACCGAAATTTTCAGAATGACCAGAATTTACACTAACATGCTATATAAAAATGTTAAAGTCTGATGCTGTGAAAGCAATCTAGTGCTGTATTTCTACCTCCTCATTTGTCTTAATTATTTGGTAAGTGGGATTATGATGAATAACTGGAGGGGCTTAGCAAACAAACTGGATGAAAGAATATGTGTGAAAAAAGGAACCTTCTTATTTGATAAATGTGGAGTTCTTCATTACAAGTATATCTTCATGAATTCACAGATATGTCACTTAAAGAAAGCACAGGCAGTTTGTACAGCCTAAAAATATTTTAATGTTTACTCAAAAAGTACCTCTGCAGGTCTTGAGAAAATGGAAAAGAACAGGACATTTAGATTGTAACTTTTAAAAATTAATCATAACACACTCTGAATTTCAAAACTATTTGACTTCTGTTTTGTGAGCCTTTGAACCATGTGCATTTGTATAAGGCCATACACCTACTTACATAACATAAAAACTACCCATACCAAGTGTAGGAATATATATACATAGTCCATCTCTCTGGTGTAGGCTAATTTTAAAGGACTCCCATAAGTTTTGCTGCTGTTCCTATAACTACTGCCATCACCATCAGAATTCATAATCAAACTTAACCTTTTTATTTGGGGCACCAAATCTGAAGACAAAATTAATTTGCACCAATAAACTTCAAGCTGCTTTCTTGAAAAACTAATGTTTAATGTATAATGTCTGTTTGGATACTGTTCCAAATTGTTGATTGCATGTGGTTAATGTTGCATTAGAGCACTTTGCAATTGCATAATTCATTAATGTTTTGTGAACTTGGCATTTGTGAGTTACTGGATGATCAGATTGAATTTTTGTCAAGTATCACATTGTACATCTTGCCTAGATGTTCATGACTGCCAGTAATAATAGTTTGTAATGAAACTATCTACAATTCTTGTTTTATCACATCTGTTACCTGTAAAACACCTGTAACTAGCTTTTTTAATTTATTATTTGAATTTTAGAATAGTGAATCACTAATTTTTAGTTGCTGAGATTAGCATTTTAGTGATTACTAAGCACTTCTGTCCGTCTTTGAAAAAA
Organism: Dolichotis patagonum; assembly: GCA_004027295.1. Classification (NCBI taxonomy): domain Eukaryota; kingdom Metazoa; phylum Chordata; class Mammalia; order Rodentia; family Caviidae; genus Dolichotis; species Dolichotis patagonum. Next base: position 34,265 of record PVJX010014244.1, read on the forward strand.
GAAACATATGTTTTGTGCTTTTAAGATCTCTGAAGAATTTCCCTTATAATAGAATGGGCATGTATTGTAATTGTTTTATGTCAAATGATCTGTGCTGTAGAAAAACAAAATCTTTAACCTTTGTTCAAAAAAGAAACGGATAAACTTGGCCTTTCTGAGTGGTAAGAATGATCTGTCACTATAATATACTGTATGTTTACATTTTATTTAAATTTAATCTCTTATGTATAGAACGATAATCTTCCCCCAAAAAATTGCGATTATTTTCTAGAAACTTCTTAAAAGTGCCACATTTGGCAGTACAAATGAGTTTGAGTGTAAGAGCCCAGAGATTTCTATATAGTTGAATGTCTAAAATGGTAAAATGTGCCACTGTGATGAGTTACAGTGGCTTATGTTTTTCATAGTAATTCAAATGAACTCCTATTTTTGATAGTAAATGTCATTTAATTGTGTACTTGCCATTTGAGCCTCACTGCAAAATGAATGCAGGGGAGAAAACAATTTTTAATGTAATCTTGATTTTACCTCATATACTGTACATTCCAAAAACTCTAAACTTTTTAAAAATTATAGATACACTACCAAACATATCACCTTAAAATTGTATAAGGTTGAACTTCATACAAATGAAAAATATGCTATCATAAGAATACATAAACTATGTAGCAAAAGTATCTTTAAAATCCATGGAAAATAAAAGTTGTATCATTCTTTTTTGAGATATGTTTTTTGTGTTCATATACTTTTCATTATTTGCTGCCTGTTTGAGAAAGTAAGGTCTCCCCTTTTCCGGTGGGCTTAAAGTAATTTTCCTAGTAGTGTCCAAATTTTCAATGTGAAGACTCATATGCATTTTATAAGATACAGAACAGTAGACTTAAAGAATGAAATTAGAAGTTTTATCCCAGTAACTTGATTTTGTGCAATTCATTAAACATCTTACTTTAATGAAGAATAAAATGAGCTAAACTTCCCATTGGGAAGGAGAAGCTGGGAATAGTGGCACATGCCTCTAATCCAAGCTATTCAGGAGCCTGAGGCAAGAGGACCATGGGAGTTGAAGGCCAACCTAGGCAATACAAGGAAACCCCATTCCTAAATAAAGGTTACTCAATAGGAAGAAAACCCTTGACCTCCCCTGCCTTTCCTGCATTCCTCACCCATTTCCTAGCACCTTCCTTCTCCCAACTCTTGGGCCCAGGGGCTTCCTTTTAGTAGTACAGTAAAGTCCAAGTGGATCTCTAATTGGAACTACCACATGATAAAGTTTAAAATGTTAGACAAGGGAAAAGAAAGTATGTTGGATGTAGGACCATCACTCTAGCTGAGGAGGAGTCCAGCTTTGAGAAAGATGATACTCATCTGTAGCTTTGTACCTGTCACCTCTTTTTCTTTAGAGTTGAAAACAAATTTTACATGAAAAGGGCTTAAAGACTAGACAAGCTGAATCAGTCACTAAAGCCTAGTAACTGATAATCATACTGGTTAGTATCTCTTGACCACTTAATGTATCCTAGGCTTTGTGTTCACTGCTTTACTTCCATTATCTCCTGTAATCCTCTTTTGTGTAGACTGGAGCACAGTGAAATCAAGCTGTCTTCCCAAAGATCAAATGGCTAATAAATGAAGGAGGGATTGGAATTGACTGATCTAGGGTAATTATACTAAACTACTACCCTCTGCTGTCCCAAAAGTCCCCAGTTGTAAGAAAGAAATGAAAATTAGTATTGCATTTATGAGAACATTTATCAAATACTACCTATATGCCAGGCATTATGCTAAGCACTTCATCATATCCAAAATAACCCACAGGACTGAACCAAAGGAAATCAGAAAAAAATTTAGTACAAGGCAAAGTTCATTCATTTTTAATTTCATCTTCTGATACTTTGACTCCCATTTTTAATCCATACTTGGCCCAGGAAGCAACCATCTTCTTAAATATTCATCCAAGGATGAAAATACCTCTTTTACTCCCAAATGAGACAAACTGTGCAAAAAAGTACTACAAATGCAGATGAAAATTGAAACAAAAATGAGAAGTGAAAGGAGCCAGATACAGGTCATATATCGTATGAATCCATTTAAATGAAATACACAAAATAGTAAATCCATAGAGACAGGTTAATGATTGCCTTGGGTGGAGAGAGGAGGAAATGGGGAGGACATGGTCAGTGGGACATGAGGTTATATTTTGAGTTGATGGAAATGGTTTGGTAACTAGACAGGCACTGGTTACAAATGCTATGGATGCACTAAATGTAACTGAACTCTTGACTGTAGAATGCTTAATTTTACATTACATAAATTTTATGTTTCAAAAAGAAAATGACATGCCCAAAAATTAATACAGTGTATAGATCATGTAAGACTAGAAAGTCCTAGGCACCTGATATCAAGTCAGTAAAACCAACCTAATCATGAAGCTCACTTTGCAAAGAATACAGGCCAACTTCTCACTTCCTAACTCCCTCACCTCCCTACATATCCCCACCCCTTTCAAAAGCCCAGTTGACAACTAAATATCAAGATGTGCTTGACAGCTGTTAAGGGATTTAGCTTGCTCCTTCATAAATGCCGAGTTTGTCCCATTCTATTTCTAGGATGACTGAGTCTGGGAATTTTTACAATTTTTCACTTACCAGTGGCAGCTGCTGCACAATAAGACTATCCTTTTCTGGCAGGTGAAGACCTATACTGTTGTCACCCACCTTCATTGGAGCTCACTGATCTTTGCCACACTGAGCCTTCCTTTTAGGAGAACCTGGGACCAACAAAAAATTGCTAAAGAAACAGCCAAATGTGTAACAAATCTTTACAGTAAAAAAGTTTGCTGGATTTGCTCTTCCACGTGTCACTGCTGTACAGAGAACTTGGATGGCAGCCTTTGAAGGCTATGGCCAGACTACAATGTCTTCCTGTTTTGCAAGACATGCTGAAACACTGGGGCTTTACTGAAGTTTCCCAAATATAGAGGACTGGTTCAAAATACTAGGAAATGGGGGCTGGAATTGTGACTCAGTGGTAAAGTGCAAGCTTATGTACAAGACCTTGGGTTTAATTCCCAGTGCCAAGGGGGGAAAAAGGTTAAACGCTTCTCATACGTGTCCTCTAATAGCCCCAGAAACTTCCATAAGCAGTGTGTGGTGTGCAGCACCAGCCACTGTTCCACAAGAAGCGGTGATTGGTGGTTTTCAAGAGAACAAAAGAGACAGTGTCCTTTTGCACAAGAGTTTGTTTCAGCTTCTGTCAAAGGTAAGGGTAGCCTAGTCCTTGAATGAAATCATACATTTGTTGGTATATGTACTGTGGGCTACCTGAACTCCATAATTTGAGACCTTTTACAAACAAGGAACCAGCTCTTAATACATGATTTTTTTTTTACTGGGATTTCTATCTCCCTAGTGCTCACATCCAGGTTGGCATGAGTGCTTTGGTTGACTTCATACCTGTGTGGAGATAGACAGCTTTATTGTTTTTAAATTTTGTCACATGGTTTTTGTGAGTTTAATTTTTTAACTCTTGACTAGATAGGATAGGAGAAGCTCAATTCAGATCTACCAGAGAACTCTGATTATCCTAGAAGCCAGGAAATGAGTGAAAACAAATTGAGATCATGCCTAAAATGTAATATACTTAATACCACCCAACAGTAGGTTTTGTTAAGAAAATTCTGCCATGTCAAGTATGGTGGTACAACCTGTAATCCCAACACTTGGGAGGCTGAGGCAGGAGGATGGCCATCAAGTTCAAGATCAACTTGGGCTATATAAGTGAGTTCAATGTCAGGCTGAACTACCTAGCAAGACCTTGTCTCAAAAAACCGAAAAGGGGGCAGGGGAAGGGGCATGTGGCTCAGTGAAAAGGCTTCAGATGGAATCTCCACTACTGGGGGAAACACTGCCATTCCATGTGGCCCGCATTCATGAAGGATAACAGTTTTCCTGAAGACAGTTAAGCTCAGACCAGAGCCTTAAATCCATTTTCTGTAGTCAAAACAGAAATAAGTTTCTAGTGAGTACTTACTGAAAGCCAGGTCTCTGCTCTCGGAAGAAAAGAGACTCATCATGTACGTAACAGCACAATCAACAGTGTTAGAAAAGTTATAAATATGGTCTTTTTCTGAACCATAGGAATACTGTTTCAAAGAAATATAACAACCATTAAACTAGTACTCGAAGTTGAGCCTTTTTTTCCCAATCAGATTTTAGATATGCGTAATAATCATATTCATCATTTAGAATTTGTACCTCTGCATAACATTTCTTTTTTTTCCAATTCTCTGACCATCCCTTCAACCCCTCCTTTCTCATTTACAAAAACTGTTTCCTTTTTTTTTTTTAACTTCGTCCTTCTTTCCTTTTCCCCTCCTCCCTTTCTTGTTCCCCTCCCATTTGATTTTCTTCCTATTTCACAATACCTGGTATACATTTTGGTCCTTATTTACGCTTTCAATTTCTCATACCAGAAAAACCACATGATATTTACACGTGTGTATCCAATTTAAGAGTCACTTAAGCGTATGATCTCAAGCTGCATCCATTTACCTTAGAAATGTCTCAGGTTTATTCTTTATGTCAAAGTACTACTCCATTGTACTACTTTATCTGTTCACCAGTTGATGGGCATTTGGTCTGTTTCCAAGATTTGGCTATTACAGACTGTGCCACTATAAACATGGCTATGTATATATTGCTGTGGTATGATGCTTTTAATTCTTTTGGAAAGATATCAAAAAAGAAAATAGCTGGATCAAATGGGACCTCTAGTCCTAGTTTTTTTAAAGGAACCTCTACACTGATTTCCACAGTGGTTGCACTGGTCTACACTCCCACCAACAGTGCAGAAGGATTTCCTTTTCTTGACAACCTTGCCAGCATTTGTTATTGATCAATTTCTTGATAATAGCCATTCTTTCTGGAGTGAGATGGAATCTGTTCTAAGTTTGCATCTCTCAAATGCCCAGTAAGGTCGAACATTGTTTCATTTATTTACTGTTTATCATTCTTCATTTGAGAAATATATATTCATCTCAGACACCCATTTTTAGGTCAGGTCTTTAAATTTGGAGGGTCTAATTTTTTTTGGTTCTTTATATAGTCCAGATAGTAATTGTTTGTCTGAGGAACAACTAGCAAAAATTTTTTCCCACACTGGGTTGTCTCTTCACTCTGTGAGTGATATCTCTTGCTGTGAAAAAACTTTTCAATAGGATGAGATCCCATTTGTTGATTCTTTTCGATAGTTTCTGTGCAATTGGGGTTTTGTTCATAAAGTCTTTGCCTACACCAATGTATTCAAGACTCCTACCTAGTCAATCTGCCAGCAGATTTAATGTTTAATATGTAGATCTTTGACTCATTTCTTTTTGTTTTGTTTTGTTTTGTTTTTTGGATACAGGGGATCAAACTCATGACCTCATGCTTGCCAGGCAGGAGCTTATGCCACTGAGCTAAATCCCTGGCCCCATTTCAATTTTAGTTTAGTGCATGGTGAAAATATGCATCTAATTTTAATCTTGGCCATATGAAAAGCTACTTTTTCCAGCACCATTTATTAAAGAGTTTATCTTTCTTCCAGTGAATGTGTTTAGCACCTTTGTCAAGGATAAGATGGCTGAGTATGTTTGGAGTTGTTTCTGTATCTTCTAATCTGTTCAACTGATCCTCGGGTTTTTTGTTTTTGCTGTTTGGAGGTTTTTTTGCCAGTACCATGCAGCATTTATCACAGTAGCTATGGTTGTGATGCCACCTGTGTTGCCTTTATTGCCCAGAATTGCCTTGCTATTCCAGGTCTCTTATGGTTCCAAATGAATTTCAAGACTGTTTTCTGTAATTTTATGAAATATATGTTGGAATTTTGATTGAGATTACATTAAATCTGTATGATAATTTTGGAAGTATGGGCATTTTCACTACATTGGTTCTTCCTACCCAAGAACAAAGGATATCTTTTTATTTTATGCTATCCTCTTTGATCTTTTTCAGAGTACTGTAGTTTTCAATGTAGAGATGTTTTACTTCCTTCATTAGACCAATTTGTAACTATTCCATTTTTGGGATGCTATTGTGGAAGGAAGGTGTTTCCCTAATTTTTCTCTTAGACAATTTGTTATTTGTGTACAGGACTGCTATTGATTTTTGAGCACTGACTTTGTATCCAGCTACACAACTGAACTTGGTTATTAAATCCAAAAGTCTTTTGGTGGAGTTTTTGGGGTCTTCTATGTAGCGTATCATGTCATCTGTGAATAATAACGATGGTTTAACTTATTCATTTTCTATTCTTATTGCTTTTATTTCTTTCTCGTCTAATTTCTCTGACTGAAGTTTCTAGAACTATATTGAATAACATAGTGACAGCAGCCTGTTCCTGATTTTATAGAGTGAAAGCTTTCAGTTTTTGTCCTTTTAGTATGAGATTGGCTGTTGGTTGTTATAGATGGCTTTCATCAGATTGAGATAATGACTATTCAAATTTTCCATAGGGTTTTTATCATAAATGGGTGTTGGACTTTGTCAAACGCTTTTTCTGGATCTATTGAGATGATCATATGGGTTTTGTCCTCGGTTCTGTTGATATGTTGTATTATGTTTATTGATTTGTGTATGTTGAACCATTTCTGCATCCCTGTCATGAATCCCACTTGGTCATAGTGTATAATCTCGATGATTTGCTGCATTCTGTCTGCCAATATCTTATTGAGAATTTTTGCATCTATGTTCATTAGGGAGATTGGCCTGTAATTCTCTTTCTTAGTTGGGTCCATTTCTGGTTTTGATATCAGGGTTATGCTTGCTTCCAGGATTGAATTTGGGAATATTGCTTCTCTTACAATTTAGCTAGAGTTTAAGAAGTAGCAGGATTAGGTCTTCTGTAAATTGCTTGTAGAATTTGACAGTGAATTGATCAGGGCCTGGGCTTTTCTTTGTTGGTAGGTTTTTAATTACATCTTCAATTTTATTGATTGATATTGATTTATTTAGGATTTTTATATCTTCTTGATTCAATTTTGGTAATTCATATGTATCTAGGAATCTGTCCACTTCTTCTGCACTTTCCATCTTACTAGAATACAAATTCTCAGAGTAGGTATAGATAATATTCCGGATTTCTGCAGGAACTGTTGTGATTTCACCTTTTTCATTCTTAATTGCATAGATTTGAGTCTTTTTTACATGATTGGCTAAGGATTAATCAATTTTATTTAATAATTCAAAGAACCAACTCTTCAGTTCATCAGCTCTTTGCATTGTTTTCTTAGTCTCCATTTCATTAATTTCTGCTCTGATCTTCATAATTTCCTCCCTTTTATGAGCTTTGGGGTTGGCCTGCTCTTCTTTTTCTAGAAGCTTGAGTTTAAACATTAAGTTGTCCATTTGAGCTCTCTCTCTTTTTCTGATACGGGTATTCACTGCTATAAATTTCCTTTGTAGGACTGCTTTCACTGTGGCCCATAAGTTTCAGTACGTTGTGCTGGCATTATCACTGAATTGTAAAAGTTCTCTAATTTCTTCTTTTAATCTCATCTGTGACCCATTGGTTATTCAGGAGGGTATTATTTAATTTCCATGTGTTTATGAAGTTCTTGAGTTTTCTTTTACTATTGATTTCCAATTCCATTGCACTATTCTCTGATAATATGCATGGGATAACTCTGATTTCTTTTCATCTACTTAAGCATGTTCTATGAGCTAGTATATAGTCTATTTTGGAGAATGTCCCATGTGCAGCTGAGAAGAATGTGTATGCTGATATTGTGGGGTGGAACACTCTGTGGACGTCTACTAAGTCCATTTGTTCAAAGTTTTGGTTTAGTTCTAATATTTCATTGTTGATTTTTTGTCTAGTTAATCTATTTGTGACAGTAGGCTATTACAATCCTCTAATACAATTGTATTAATGCTTAGTTGACTTTTCATGTCTGCTAGTATTTGTTTTACATAGTTAGGTGCACTGCTATTTGTTGCATATGTATTTATGATTCTTATCTCTTCCTTTGGGATTGTTCCCTTTACAGGGCTGTAGTGACCTTCTTTGTGTCTCTTAGTCTTAGCTTGAAATTCACTTTGTCTACAAACAGAATAGCTACCCCTGCTATTGTTTTGCAGCTTTGACTTTCAGTCTATGAATTTCTTTTTTAATTAAATGTGTTTTTTGTATGCAGCATATTGTTGGATCTTGCTTCTTGATCCATTCTGCCAGTATGTTCCTTTGATTGGTGAATTGAGACCATTAACATTGATAGTTATAATTGATATGTATTGACTTATCATTGTCATATTATTTTCCTCTTGCTGGCTCTTTCTTTTTTCATTGTCTGTTTAATTCTTTGACTTGCCTGGTGGATTCATTCTTTTGGAGTTCATGGAGTTGTAGTCCTCATTATGACTTTCTAAAGTGCCCTTCACAACACTTTGGGGTGCTGGTTTGGTGTTCATGAATTTCCTCAGGTGTTCTTTGTCATGGAAGTATCTTATTTCTCAATCAATTTTGGGGGGGGTACCAGGGATCAAACTCACGACCTAGTGCTCACCAGGCAAGCGCTTATGCCCCTGAGCTAAATCCTCAGCACTTCTCCATAAGTTTTGAAAAATAGTTTCACAGGGTATATCAATGTGGGTTGGAGGTTATTTTCTTTTAGGGTTTGACATGCTCTCCTTGACTTGAGGGTTTGTGTTGAGAAGTCAGCTGTGATTCTGATGGGATTTCCTTTATAGGTGATTTGTTTCTTTTCTCTAATAGCTTTTAATATTGTTCTTGTGTTGAATTTCTGTAATGTTTAATATTATATGCATTGCTGTAGAGTTTTTAAAAATCATGTCCAATTGGAGTTCTGTATGCCTCACTTATTATGTCAAATTCTTTTTCCCTGCCAGGAAGTTTTCTGCCATGACCTCTGTGAACAGGTTTGAGAGATGATAGATAGATAGATAGATAGATAGATAGATAGATAGATAGATAATAGATAGATAGACCTCCTGCTTTTTCATTAACTCCAAAAAATCTTATGTTATTATTCTTTGTATCATCTAGTAGCTGCTGGATTGATTTCTCATGGTCCCTTGCTATTTTTTAAGAAATTTTTCTTTTCACGACTGCTGACCACAAGCCTGTCTTCTATTTCTGAGATGCTGCCCTCATATTGGTTTATTCTGCTGTGGATACTTTCAATGGAATTTTTAGTCGCCTGAATATCTGCTTCAATTTGTTTCCTATTTGGGGTATTCATGGTTTTCATTACTTTCCTAAGCTCCTCTATTTTTTATCTGTATGTGCTCTAGAATCACTAAGCATATTTTTCACGTGCCCACCATCTCTGTAGTTATCTGAGAAATTATTTCTGATTTGATTTTGTTTCTAGAGCCTCATTCATTTCCTTTTTTGGTACCATTTCAAAGAGTCAAGATGAGTGGCTTTCACATTGTCCCACCTCATTGCCCCCCTGGGTTTGACTTTGGTGAACTGGATGTGTGGGATTGCATCTTGTATAAGTGTCTTCTCAATTTATTTTCTTTTTTTCCCCCTGCCAGGTATAGCTAGCTTTTGGATTTTGACTTCTGTTTCAAGATCCTACCTCTTCAGTTTACTGGGGATAAGAAGTTTCTGCCTGCTCGGCCCAACCTCTCATTCTTTGGCACTGGTCCACAGTGTTTTCTATGACCCTTGGGCAGTCTTAGTCTCGGTATACCAGGGAGAACAGCTGGTGAGAACAATTAAGTCACTTTGGCTAAATTTGGTGCAATTAGCAACAACAATAGCATAAACAGCCTAGAAAATGACAAACTGAGGTAACAATTAATTTATCACCTTAACTGTATGAACTAGATTTTATGGTTATATAACAAAATCTAAAATGATCAAAAATTGTACACAGTTAATAAGCTCTCAATATGACAATTTTACCTCAAAGAAGAAAATTTTAAAAGGGTTAGGGGAAAAAATGGAGAAATAGAAGAAGAGATTAGAAGCAAGGCTAGAGGACAAAGGATCACACAAACTTTGGGAAATTGGTACAGAAGATAGGAGAGAAAATGAGAAAAAAGAAATAAAAGGCAGAACACAACAGAAAAACAACCAAAAAAAAAAAGCTATAAACTGTGTTCACACTTATACAAAAATAAGATCAAACAATGAAGAAATAAAACAAAAAGGAGGAGGGAAAGCTCACTTCAAGGTTATTCTCTGCTGTCAATGGTAGACAAAGTGTGGAGACAGAGTCCAGGTCCATGTTGATTTATCCCAGCAAGCCAACAGTAGCTTGCTGTGGGCTTGAACTCAGCCAGGGCTGCTAGAGGGAGCCAGCAGTTGTTCTGAGTTTCCAGCTCATTTGGTCCATCTCCAAGATGGCTCCCAGCCAATCACCCTCACCCACCCAGATGTTCAAATCTGCTCTACTTACCAGACAGTGCAGTCTGTGGTGTCCACTCTTCCACTGCACTGCTGCGTCTCTCTGTGGAGGCCTTGAGGGTTTTCGCAGCACTGTGTATCCACAGGTTTGAACCATTCCTTCCATGCAGTGAGTCCTGACTCAGTGAGAAGGTACTGCCCACCACTTCTGTCTTCTTTGTTGAAGTCTCTCTGTTCACTCTCCCTGTGGGCTTCAGTTCTCATTTCAGATCCTTCCTGGGTCCAAGGGATCCACGTCCCTCCTCCTTTTCTTCCTTGAATTGCTACATTTCAGTGTCTGGATGGCAAATCTTAGAGAGGCTCCTTCTGTGCTGCTTACCACTCCACCATCTTCCTAGAAGTCCCCAGGGATTTTTTTTAAATGCCTTTTTAACACATTAATGGATAGTTGAAGTATTCTGTGACTCTTCTTTCCGGACTGAGAAGGTTGTATTTGAGATCCTGTTTCTAACCTTGTGTTGCTGTATGTTTCTGTCTGAGGAGGTTGGGCATACACTGGCCAAGTATTGAGCTCTTCTTAGCTGTGAAGAAAAGCATGCAAATTTTAATGCTTTTCCAAGACACTTCCAAGTCTTCATTATTAACACACAAAGAAAGCAAGCAAGCAAGCAAGCAAGCAAGCAAGCAAGAACGAAAGAAAGAAAGAAAGAAAGAAAGAAAGAAAGA
>PVJX010014245.1:0-45362 GCA_004027295.1 Dolichotis patagonum
TTTTTAATAAGGTTGGCCAGGGGCTTATCAATTTTATTTATTCTTTCAAAGAACCAACTCTTTGATTCATTGATCCTTTGTACTGCTTTCTTAGTCTCTATTGCATTAATTTCTGCTCTAATCTTTATAATTTCCTCCCTTCTTTTGGCTTTGGGCTTGGCTTGCTCTTCTTTTTCTAGATGTTTGAGTTGTAGCAATAAAGGAATATTATGAACAATTCCACGCCCACAGATTTGATAACCTAGATACAGTCTGCAAAAAAAACCCAAAACAAAACAAAACAAAAAAACCCCCAGAAGAAATAGACATCAAAATAGCACATATATTTCTTCTAAAGGAAGCTAAGTCAATAAATGGTGAGTTTCTAAAACAGAATGCACCAGGTTCAGATAAGTTCACTGGTTAATTCTATCAAACGCTTAAGGAGGAAATTCTATCAATTCTTTACACTCTCTTACAGGAAATGAGAGCAAGTGAATACATCCAAATTTGTTCTATGAAATTCGCATTACCCTAATGCCCAAACTAGACAAAACTTTAAAGCAAAAGAATATATATATATATCAATATCTCTTTTCATAAATATAGATGTAAAAATTCCTCAACAAAATATTAGGAAATTAATCTAAAATATATGAAATAAAATTCTATAATATGGCCAAATAGGATTTACCTTAGATATACAACAGTGGTTTGATATTTAAAAAAAAATCAATGACTGTTGTCTTATCACATTAACAATCTAAAGAAAATAACGATTATATCAATAGATACAGAAAAAACATTTTTTGACAAGACCAGGTGTGGTGGTACATACCTGTAATAACAGCACTTGGAAGGCTGACACAGGAGGATTTCTGCGAGTTTGAGGCCATTCTAGGCTACAAAGTGAGTTCAAGGCCAGTCTGAACTGCATAGTGAAACCCTGTCTCAAAAAAGACTCCACCCCCCAAAAAAATGATAAATTCTAACACAATCATGATAAAAAGTCTCAGTTAACGAGAAAAGGGGGGGAGCTTCCTCAATTTGGTAAATTTATAATGTCTACATAAAACCTTCAGCTAATATCACACTTAATGATGAAAAGATCAGAACCTTTCCCACAAAGATCAAGAACAAATCATGGGTGTCCCCACTTGCCACTGCTTTTCAATATTATACTGGAAAAATTCTGACTAGTGCAATAAGACAAAGAAAATAAATAACATATACAATTTTTTTGTCCTTTTCTGTCTTTTTTTTTTTTTTTTTTTTTTGAGACAGGGTCTTACTATGTAGTTCAGGCTGGCCATGAGCTTGCTTTGTTAGCTATGGCTGGTCTCAAACTCACAACAATCCTCCTGCCTCAGCCTCCCAAGTGCTGGCATTACAGGTGTGCACCACCATGCCCTGATGTTTTGTCTTTTTGAGACAGAGTTTCACTACGCAGTTCAGGCTGGCCTTGAATTTACTTTGTAATCCAGGCTGGTCTAGAACTTGCAGCAATCCTCCTGCCTCAGCCTGCCAAATACTGGGATTATAGGCATGTACCAAGGATATACAGGCTGAGAAGAAAAAATACAAGTTTTTGTCCATAGGTTAAAAAATAAAAGTTACAGTGGTGCTGTCTTGTAGTTCTAGGAGGCTCAGATGATAGGGTCACTTTCAGCCCGTGAATCTGAGACCAGCCTGGGCAACAGAGCAAGATCTAGTTTAGAAAAAAAGAAAGGAAGAAAGAAAGAAATGAAAAAGAGAGAGAGAAAAAGAAAGAGTTGATTTTTTTTCTTGATAATACTAAGCATGTGATTGTTTAGGTACAAAATCCAAAAGATTTGACAAAAACAAAATATACACATAGAAAACAAAAACTCCTGAAACTATTGAATGACTCTAGCAAGATTTTAGGATATACTTTAGTTACTTTCTTGTTACAAAGACAAAATATCTGATACTCATAAGTTAAAGGATGAGAGATTTATTTTGACTCACAGTTTGTATTAGTTACTTTTCTCATTGCTGAGATAAAATACACAGTACTCTAAGTTAAAGGAGGAAAGGTTTATTTAGCTCACAGTTGGTAGAGCTTTCAGTTCAGTTGGCTGACTCCAAAGCAGGGTGACATGGCAGTGGGAAACTGCAGAGGAGAAACAGTTCATGGCAGGGAGAAGACAAAGCAGAAGGTAGAAGGTACCAAGCTACTAGAGAAAAGCAACAAGCAACAACTCTTTTTGTGTCCTTTATACCTTATTTAGGTATCTTATACCTCACCCTTTGGGCAGGTAGCACTCACACCCAGGATGGGGCACCCTTAATCTTACCCAGAACTATGCCAAACCAATCAGCAAACTAATTTGGTAATTATTTACCTTTGATCCTATCATCATACACTCAAGATCCAGGCACTTCTGAGAAGCTCAACCTATGACTGCATGAGGCTTTGGGGGGACCTCTAGACACAAACCATAACACAGTTTGTAGAGGTTTCAGTTTATGCTTGGCTGGCTCCAATGCAAGGAAGCATGGCAGAGGAGAAACAGCTCTTTTATTTATTTATTTACTTTTTTTTTTAGATAAGGTCTCGCTATATAGTTCAGGCTGGCCTTGAACTCACTAGGTAGCCTCAGACTTGTGTTGATCCTCCTGACTCAATCTCTGGTGTGCTGGGATTACAAACATATGCCAGCATGCCCATCTGAGAAACAGTTATTGACATGGTAGTAAAAAGCAGAGCATATCAAGAGAAGAGAAGAGATATATATTGTTTTTGGTCATGCCCAGTGACCCACTTCTTCCTGTCAGGTTTTGTCTCCTAACATCATACCCAGCTGGAAACCAATCAGTGGACTAATCCAATGTCATTCATACACCCACGATTCAGTTACCTTCCAAATGCCCCACCCATGAGCACATGAAATTTTAAGGTGACAGCTAAATATAATCCACAACAGCCTACACAGTTAATATGCAAAAGGTCATTGCCTTCCTATATGCCAGCAGTGAGCAGGTGGAATTTGAAATTAAAAGCATAATATAATTTCCATCATAACACACACAAGAAAATGATGTACTTAGGTGTAAGTCTAGAAAATTAGGTACAACAGCTATGTGAAGAGAACTACAGAACTGTGATAAAAGAAATCAAAACTAAATAAATGAAGAGAGATTCCATGTTCATGAATAGGAAGATTCAAGTGCCAAAATATCAGTTTCTCTCAGTTTAACCCACAAATGCATCCCAATAAAAGATCTACTTTTTGAGTACTGGGGATTGAACTCTTGTGCATGTTAGGAAGGAGCCAACCCTTTTTACTTTGAGACAGGGTCGCACTGAGTTATCCAAACTGGATTGAACATGCAATCCTCCTGAGTGTCTGGGACTACAGGTGTGCACTGTTAGAGTTTTCTGGCACAATAGAGAAGTAAAAGTACAAAACAAACAGGTTTATTGAGGTGAGGACGTGGGAAGGAGATACTTTTTGTTATCCAATCCCCTACATTCTATTAATTATTTTTTTACAGTAGGACTCTTGACGGTCTTTCCTAAAGACTCCCACATCATGCATAAAATCGTCTTCATGTTCTCTCTACTCTCAGCTGTTTACGTGAGATCCCTGTGGGTCTAGGCTCTTATCTCTCTTATACTGACACAGTCACGGCCCTCCCCACCCTACTCTGTAATTTCCCAAATATGATTCATTTATCAGGCTGTATATTTCTCATGCTTCTTATTCTTCCCAGCTCAACTCCTGGACCAGAGACAAGCCCTACCAGCCTACACTTTTAATTTTTACCCATTCAGATGGGAAAATAATCACCTCTCGTAACCTCACTCCTCCTAATCTCACATTTATTCTTTCAAATTCTACCTTACTGTGGTCTTGATGGAACGGCATATTTAAATCAAAGACACCTTTCCTTCTACCTCTCCTGGGTCCTTAAATATGATAGTGGTCTGCCTCCTCATAACACACTGTCTCTTAGTTTTTCCAGTCTAGGATGTGAGCATTCACCAATGATTAATTCCTTGTCTTGGCTGAAACCTGGTACCAGCTTCTACATGGGCATCAACCATCATCCCGTCAACCTTCCTAAACCCCAATTTGGCACCCCCTTTCAGCAGGAAGTAGTAAGAGAGAGACTTTGCCCTTTTCCTAACAATAAAAAGATGAGAATGAAAGGATTTTGCCCTAGAATAAGTTACATGATACTACATCAGTGGGATGTAGAATCAAGGGATGTTTACCTTAAGGTCACTTCCTCCTTCCCCTATGACAACTTCCTTTTTCCTTTCCCAGTGGTGCAGAAAAAGGTCCCAATCAGCCCCTTGCGCATCGTCAATGCCCACCCTAAGCGCCACCTTGGTCAGAGGTTATATGTATATCCCATACCCCATGTTCCGGTCAGAGGAAGCTAGGCTGCCTGTAGTCATGGATTCCTCTCCATGTCCTTGGGATAAAGGCTAGTTTTTATTTTATATCTTCTCTCTTATTGCACTGAAAAACCTAATATGCACCACTGTACCTGATACGTCAGTAAGTTATCTTGTGGATATTAACAAACTGATTTTAAATCTTATATGGAGAGGCAAAATACCAAGAATACCCCACCCAGTATTGATAGACAAGTACTGATTTGAGGACTGACACTGCTGGACTTCAAGACTTATTGTAAAGGTATGATAGCCAAGATAGTGAGGTGTGATAAAATAATTGATAAATACACCAAAGGAACAAAGTAGAGTGCCTGGACATAGACCCCATGAATATAATTAACTGAACTTTGACAGGAGAGCAAAGGCAACATTATGGGGCACAATGTGACAACAAAAAATGGTGCTGAACAACTGGAAATCCATATGATGAAAAACCACAGACCTTAAACTCGTCACAAAAATTAACCCTATGCCCTTAATGTATAATGCAAATTATAAAACTCCTGGAAGATGATATAGAAGGAAATCTAGGTGGCCACCAAAGGAATGATCAATGGAAGAAACAATTATAACTAGGACTTCATCAAAACTAAAAATTTCTGTTCTACGAAAGACAAATTAGCAGAAAATTCATAGATTGGGCAAAATGTTTATAAAAGACATAAGCATTTGGTTTCGATCAAAAGGCTCATGTGCTCAGAAGGTGATTGGAGTGTGGATTACCCCACTGATGGATTCGAATCTGTTCTGCGCTGTTTGTAGCTGGGCCCTGATCAGAAGAGGAGGCTCATGAGGGTCGTGCCTTGGAAGAGTTTACTGCGTCTCCCTCCCCAGCTCCTCTGGTCACTCTTTCCTTCCTGCCTGCCATGGGCTTAAGTATTCCTCCACCATGCCTTTCCACCATGCCTCTCCTGCCTTGGAGGCAGCCCACTGCGAGCCAAAAATAAACCTTTTGTCCTTTAAATTGTGGTACCCAGTTATAATTGTTTTGTTCCAGTTATGGGAAAATGGTTGTTATCCAAATGTACCATAAAATGTTTAAATCAAACAATAAGAAAACAAGGAACTAATTTAAGAACTATTAATGACCTTAACAGAGCCCTCATTTAAAAAGACATACAGAAAGAAAATAAGCATATGAAAAGATATTCCACATCATATATATCAGGAAAAAGTAAGTTGGAACAACATGAGATACCAGGACCAACCTATTAGAATGTGAAAAACCAGAAACTGACAACACTAAATGCATGTGAAGATGGCGAGCAATACTAACTCTGATTCATAGCCTGGGTTTGAATTTGTGACCCTTCTGCTTTAGCCTCCCTGAGTGCTGGGATTCTAGGTGTATACCACCATGCCCAGTTCTATTAAATGTTTAAGAAACTACATTTTAGAAATGAAGGACAGATGGATGCCAGGGTAAAGTATTAGGGATCAGGGTAGGGTAAGGCAATAAGGAGAATATAATAGGTCAACATTAGTGGAATGCTTGTTGTGCTTTCTATTTTTGGTTTTATGAGAAAGGGTTCTTGCTATGTGGTTCAGGTTGGCCTTGAACTCACTGTGTATCGTAGGCTGGCCTCAAATTTGTGGCAATCCTTCTTCAGTCTCCCGAGTGCTGAGATTACAGGTCTGCGCCACCACACCCAGCCTTATGGTGTTTTAACTAATTATTCAGTATCTTGGCTCTGTTGGTGGCTACACAGACTATACAGATGATAAAATTGTATGGAACTTAATAGTCACATGAATGTATATAAATTAGGATCAGTAAAGCTAAAGAGATCTGAATAAAATGAATTATGACAATGTCTATAGTCTAGTTGTGATATTATACTATGGTCAAGCAAAATGTTACACATTGACATCAGGAGCAACTGGGCAAAAAAATGAGTCTTTCTACTATTTCCTATAATTACATGTAGATCTATAATAATTGGAATAAAAATTTCAGCTGAAAATGTGAAACTACCTACATGCCATGGTCAATAGCAACCGAGAAGATTTTATTGATAGAAGAATTCCTGCTTAGGAAACAAAAAAATGCATGATGCAAGATCAAGGCAAAAGCTGTATCTGCTTCTTAGATGAGACAAACCATTCAGACCAGGTAAATGCTTAAGGTCCTGTTTTCTCACAAAGGAGAAAATAAGGGAGTAGCAGTAAACATGCAAATTAAGTTCCTGGCTCCTCTAGCTCTCTCTCCTAATGCCTCTTGTTTCCTTTCGCTGAGCAGGGGTTGTCTTTTTCTCCCTATCATTGCCAAAACCCAGGCAAGTCAGCTAGAAGACAGACTGAACCTCTCGGAGTGCATCATAGCACTAGTTCCCCCTAGAGCAAGCCTTCCGCATTGAGGAGGACAGCTCTGCTGTTTCCAGGGGACTTGTGGCTTTTGAAAAGAAGAGTCACTTACCAGGAAGTTGCTGGAGATACTGGATCATCTCTAGCACTGTTGGAAAAATAAATAGTATGTGAAGGAGGCTAGAGACCATGATCAAGGGAGATGGGGAAAGGAAAGGAGAAGCTGTAAAACATGCCTGAGGACCCCACTGAAGTTGGGAAGTATGAATAACATAGCAGCTGAAGTACTGAAATTCTCTCGCGATTTTCTTTACAGCAATTTCTTACTGTTAGATTAGCTTATCTACTTGTAGTATACAGGCATGATGTTCTTTTTTTTTTTTTTTTTTTTTTTTTTGCTACCGGGGATCGAACTCATGACCTTGCGCTTGCCAGGCAGGCACTTGTGCCACTGAGCTAAATCCCCAGCCCTAGGCATGATGTTCTAAATGCACCTAGATCAAATATGGAATTCTCACCATTTATGAGGGTCTGAGTCTCTTGACTTTTAGTGTACAGCTCAATCAGTTTTAATCATTTCTAGAAAGAATTAATTTTTATATTTTTTTGGTACTGGGGAATTGAACTCACAACCTCATCCTTGCCAAGCAGGCACTCACACCGGTGAGCTAAACCCCCGGCAACTAGAAAGAATTAATTTACTTTTATCATATGAAATCCTGTAATTTTAGGTTTTCCTTCCACTCTTTTGACTTTTGTTTCCTGACGTAAATGGTTTACCTGGAAAGTTGCCCGGTGTTTTGTAAAAGTATCCATGTAAGGAGCCATCAAAGAGTAATACCTTGAAATTTTTATCTTTCTTGCCAGTCATCAAGTATTTGCCAAAAATTATTCTTTGATGTCTCTGAATCTCTGTTTCTACTTTTAAAATTATATTACACACCAATGATTGAAAACTAATTAGAAATAGCTTTGTAATAAATGACTGATTCCCCAGGTGGCCTCAGACTCATGAGCTGCAGACTCTCTTAAAATATCAATGCTAGACTTTACCCATGCTTACTAACAATAACTCACTTCATTCTGTAATGGCTCAGCCACATTGGCTACTCCAATTACCTCAAATTTATAGATGAAGAAATTCAAGGGCAGAGAAGACAGATGACTTGCCCACACCCAAAGTAGGGAGCTGGGACCTGATTGATGGATGGTCTCACGTGTGTCTGACCTGTATATTTACCCTACTTCCTGAATCAGTCCTCAAGGGTTGGTATCTGAGTACCTCTTATTTTAGAAAACAAAGGCATCTCCATAGATGATAAAGTGCAAAGTGCGGGACCTCTAAAGGACATTCTGAAGAGGTGGTGGTAATCCTTTAGAGGTGAGAAAAGAGACAGGTGATGGAATCATTTATGTGCACCAACTGGCCTTCCTTTGGAGGGTCTCCTAGCCCTGCATGGTTCCCCTTCTATCCAACTTACTGTGTTTTCATCTGTCTCTGATGACTTCAGACCCAGGCTGCAAAGAGGAAATTGGACCAGTCCTCTGATGACTCTTGGGTACCATTGCTTTCTAGAGCTAGAAAGTGGGCAGAATTCTCTAGCTGGTGAAGTTTCTCCTGGGACACCCCTCTATCCCACTCTTTTATGTTTAGGATCACTTTCCCACTTCCCAAGCTCTGCATAAACCCCAGCATGCCCAACTGGAGAGAGTATTAACTATGTTGGTGGAGTGGATTTAGCAGAGGTGCTGACCTGGTCTTGCAGTTCCTTAGAGCTCAGGTTTAGCAGAAACCCCGGGGGAGGATGGGGTTTGCTGCTGGTCACTTTCCAGCCCAGCAGGCAGATGTGAGACTAGGGAGATATACAGGCTACAGGTGAGACTAGGCAGGTATACAGGCCACAGGCTCCGTCTGCAGCTAAGGGCTGCCTTCCCACTGACCTCTCTGTCCTTAAATAGATAACATCTCTGGTAGTCAAGTCTTTTACATACAGTTTCTCCTTACAACAGCCCTTCAAAGTAAACAGTATTTTCCTATTTTATAGAGGAAGAAACAGAAGTTTAGAAAAGAATTTGCCACAGGTCACTCAGTTTAGTGGCAGAAGCAGGACTTTAATACTGAAGCCCAAGTTCTTACCATTCCTCAGGCCTCTTCATTCAGTCTTGATCATCCTCTTCAGAGCTCCTGCCTGAAGGGATTAACTGAAAAGTGTTCCCAGAGGTGCTTTATGATCTTCAAGGTAGAACCATAAACATGATTAGCCTCCAAGACTCTAGAGAAAATTAGAAATGGCGGGGCCTTAGGCATTGTGGTTAATTACAGGAAAGATGGATGGGAACTGGGAGGATTGTTCAGCACCTCCGGTCTCACTGCACCTCCGTGCTGCCTGTGGGCACACCTCTGTCCCCACCCCAGTGCACTGCCCTCTAGCGAAACCAAGCAGCACAGGGTGTTGGCCTTATCTTGGTCTTTCTGACTTCCTCAAAATCTTCTTCTCTTCCTTTTCTTAGCTTGTACTGTGAAACTAATGCGCCACAAATAGTGTGGAGAGGATTGAGAAAAAAAATTGTTATGGATTATTAGTGTTTTCTCAATTTAAATAAGCCACTGTTCATATATAACGATGAAACTTATTAACTGCATAATAACTCCATGTTCCCTGGCCTAAAATATAGAATGTGCTCAATATTAAAATTAAAATCAATCATTCAACATCTAATGGCTAAATAGGGATATTAAAAAGTAAGAGGCATTATTTGGACCTGCGTAAAATTGTCAGGGGATTCATGAAAATAATTGCCAATTTTTGACATAGGACGAAGCCTGAGATAAAAATAAAATCTCATGCAGACCAAATCCAGATTTGAGGTGTCCATACTCAAGTCTCGGTTTGACTGTCCTTGCCGCAACCCAATCTCTCAGTCAGCTTTGTCCCACGGTCCCCTGAAGCACAGGCTAATACAAAGAGGGATGGATCCAGACTGTTAAATCAGCCGTGGTTTCCCACACTTTGTCTTCAGCTATGATATTTTAATCATTTCAAAACCCTTCTTCCAGATCTCTGGCTAACTTAGTGAAGACTCTGTTGGTGTCTATTAAGGAAACTTATTTTGACTTTTGCAGCATTGACATATGGAGTATGTCTTTTCAATGACTGACAATAAATGAAATGATGAATATTCAGTTTCAGTAGATTTACACAAACTTTTTGTAGCGTTTTCACCTGAATCTCCAGGTTAAGGATCTTCTCCTGATACTCCAGGAAGTTGTCTTTGCTGATCTGATGTTTTAGTCACTTATCAGCTTTCATGATCCCATCAGTGCCTTCGAGACATGATGCACATACTGTCTTAGAAAGTGGAAAAAGAAAATCTTTCATTGTACTCACTGGTACCAAAGAGGAATACATACTTGATCTTTTAAAACCATAACTTTCCTTAAAAGATAAAAGCTCAGGAGGAGCTTTGCCCTTGCCTTTGCCTTTGCCTTTTGCCTTTTGCCCTTGCCTCGGACGTCCACCTCCTGGCTCCCAGCACAGACTCTCCAGCCTTCTAGTTCAGACCCTTTGGCTTCCTGACAGACCTCCGAGCACTCTGCAGTGAGTTCCAAGCCTGTGACCTTTGACAAGCCCTTTCATCTGCGGAGCTCAGTCCTGGAAGAGGTAACTTCCAGACCCAACTCTGCAGGCGGTTGTTGTCACCCTATCTGGTAAATCCTTATACATCTATATATCTCATATTAAAACTATTTCTCTAGTGGAAAAAAGCTTATATATTTTACAATTATAAAGTAATGCATGTTAATTTTAGGATACCTGAGAAATGGAAGGAAAGAAAGGAACTGTAGGATTCTGCTGCCCAAAGATAATCTATTACTTAAATTCTGGTTTATTTAAAGTGATTTTTTTTTTGTAGACTGTTTTTCCTGAAATTATACTCATAAAGAGCACCTTTATCTAGCTAGTGTGTGTGTGTGTGTGTGTGTGTGTGTGTGTGTGTGTGTGTGTTTGTTTTGAGACAGGGTCTCACCTGCAGTTTAGGCTGGACTTGGACTCACTATGTAGCCCAGGCCTGTCCTGAATTCACAGCAATCCTCTTGCCTCAATTTCCCATGTGCTAGGATTACCATATACTACCACACCTGGGTTATATTTAGCTTTTAAAACTTAACATTGTAAAAAGTATTTTCTTTTATAAATAATATCTTAAAGAAATGTGGCATTCTGTTGCATAAGTATATAATAATTTTTATAGCATTTAAGAATTCTCAGACCATTTGTATTTTTCCCTTTTTGGCTTTTTTTTTGTTGTTATTACTATTTTATAAAGAACGTTTTAATAAACACCTCTGCGTAGAAAAAAAAAAAACTTCCTATGTGGGACTTAGTTTAGTGTCCCTTTCCAGAATAAAACTACTTTGAAAATGAGTGGTTAATATTCTGATACATATCATCAGATATCTTTCTAAAAGGATTGTACCAATTTACTCTGACAAATCGATGTTCAAAGGTTTCCAGTTCACACATTTTCAAAAACATTGATTAGTAAACATTTAAGAAGCCATTGTGACCCAATAAACAGAAGCTGGTATTCCACTGTTTTTCTAAAAAAACCACATAAGTTTAAAAAGTAGTGATAGCTTTAATATTATTATTTTCAAATATAAAAATTTGACTTCAACTGAAAATACATAATTCCTTTAACTTCCAGCTAAATAACTTTGCCAGCTACTTTTTGTGTGCTGGCAAAAACTATTTACTTTCTGTTAGTTTTGATTTCCTTTTGTGTAACAGGAGGCTAATAATAATAGCTCCCTTAAAGACTTGTTAAGGGGATAAATAACACTGATAAAGCTTGTAAGCATACAGAAAGCATTCTATAAATGACAGCTATGACTGTTATTAGAGTTATTGGCTTAATTGTCTAAGAGTGAAACAAATCTACTTTTCTTTGTAAAATATTTGTTATTTTAAGATTTTTCTTTGTTTTGTTTTTCGTAGTAGTACTGAGGATTGAATATAGGACCTTTGCACTGAGCTACATCCCAATCTTCTAACTTCTTTTTGTTTTGTTTTTAAAAGACAGAGTCTCACCAAGTTGTCAGTTGCCCGTGCTGGGCTTGAACACTAAATCCTCTTGCCTCAGTCTCCCAGGGTATTGGAATTATCGGAATGTGCCACCACTTGGCTATTTTAACTACTTTTAAGTGTAAAATTTAGTGTCATATTTCACAACCATCAGCACTATTCCAAAAACATTTTTCATTACTTCAAATATAATTTTGTGCCCATTAAACAGTACCTCTGTACATTCCCCCACTCCTAGGTAGCCTCTATTCTTTCTGGCTTTATGACCTTACCTATTGTAGGTACCTATTCTAGGTTTAAGTGGAATCATAGAAGCTTGGTTCTCCTATATTGGGTTTATTTCATTAAGCATAAAGTCTCCAAGGTTGATTCATGTTGTAGCATGTGTCAAACCTTCATTCTGTCTAGATCTGAATAGTGTTCTATTACACACACACACACACACACACACACATATATATACTACCTCATTTTTATTGATTCAACTATTGATGGACACTTGGAACATCAATAATGCTCCTTTTGGCTATCATGAATAATGCTCCTATGAACACTGGTGCACATATCTGTTTGAGTTCCTGCTTTCAATTATTTTCGGTATATGTACCAAGAAGAACGTTACGAACTGAATGCTTGGTACTCCCCCCCAATCCATATGCTGACATCCTACCCCTAACATGATGGTTTTAGGAGGTGGGGTCTTTGGAAGGAAATTAGGATTAAATGAGGTCATGAGGATGAAGCCTTCATGAATGAAATTAATATTCTTATAAGAGTCCCAAAAGAGCTTGCTTTCTCTCTCTGTTATGTGAGGACATGACAAGAAATTAGCTGTCTATGACCCAGGAAACTGTCCTTTACCAGACACCAGATCTGCTGGCAACTTGATCTTGTACTTCTTAACCCCCCAGAATTTGAGAATAAATGTTTGTTGTTGAAACCAGCCAGTTTATGGAATTAGTTACATCAGCGCAAGCCGACACAGAATGGAATTGTTGGGTCATATGCTAATTATATGTTTAACACTCTGAGGAACCACCAGGCTATTTTCCAGTGACTATTTTTCATTCTCATTAGCAATGCACAAGCATTCCAATTTTTCTACATTCTAACCAGTACTTGTTTTCCATTTTAAAGATTATATTTTATTAGGTGTGAAGTGATATCTCACTGTGGTTTCGGTTTGCATACTCCTAACGACTGATGTTAATATCTTTCCATATGCTTATTGGCCATTGTACAATTTCTTTAGCTAAAAATCTATTCAAGTCTTTTGTTCATGTTTAAATCGGTTTGTTATGTTTTCTTTTTTGCTGTTGTTGAGTCGTAGGAGTTTTAAAATATATAATCTAGGTAGTAAATCTATATTTGATAATAAACCTATATATTTGCTTTTCCATCTGCCAAAGAAAACAGGGATATGCCTTAGTTTGGATGTTTGCCAGCGTTCATGGACAAGGGGTCTCTGGAGCAAGGTACCTCAAAGCCCACAGGCCACAAAATTAGTCTAGGATAGCAGTGTGTCGGGGCACACAGAAAGGAACAAACACTTAAAATTGCTGGAGTAAATATAGCCCAGAGACAGACAACACACCATTGCCTGAGCCCACCTAGCAGGAAACAGAATGGGCCCTAGTTGTGACTCAGTCTCCCTCCCTCACCTTTAGTGGAGTCCAGTAACACAGGCCCTGGAAAGAAACTACTCACCCAAACACCTGAATGTGGAGGAAGCTTTTGACTCATTTATTTTTTTTCTTTGAGTTTTTTTTTTGTTTCTTTTTGTTTATATGTTTCTTTTTTCCTTTTTTTCTCTTTGTTTTCTTATTTTCTTATTTTTTATCTTTCTTTTTTTTCTGTTATTTTTACCTAATTCTGTTTACTTTCTTTTATTCCTTAATTTTTTTGGTTTGTTTGTTTGTTTTTTAAATTTCATTTTAAAAGGGAGTAAAATTAAACACAACAAAACAGAACAGAATGGGACATAAGAAAGCATAAATGTCAAAGCTAGACAATCAGAGATCTTCACTATCTGTCATATTGTCTCTTGTTTTCTTCCAAATGGTTGTCCATATCTTTGCATACGGGGAGCTCAGATTAAATAACATAGCCAATCTTTTCACAAGATGTGTAGTTCACTGGCTCCCACTTGCTAGGCAGGGGGGAGGGGGCAAGGGGACAGGACACATGAGATGTTCGATTCTCAGCCCACACGCAGGCAGGATCACAGTCACCCCCCAGAGAGGGGGGGAGTTCCTTGTTCTCCTGGCACCCCGAGTCAACCGTACATGCACCAGGGTCTCTCTCCTTCAGGCTGCAGAAAGTCCGCCACTCTCTCAGCTGCCTCCGTGGGGGGGGGGTCCTTGTTCTCCTGGCACCCCGAGTCAACCACATGGTGCAGGTCCCGAGGCGCCAGGGTTTCTCCCCTGCAGGCCCCCTAAAGTCTGCCATACTCACCTGCTATTTCTTTCTGATGAATTGACCATTACATTTCCAAAAGTTCTGAAATGGCCAACAGACCACAGAAAGAATTCTCTTTAGGCTCCTGTTTGAAACCAGCAGCTACAAGCAATCTGCTGGCCTTGCTTCAGGGCCACTATTTGTTTGTTTTTTGAGATAGGAACTTAGTATTTAGCCCAGGCTAGCCTCAGATTTGTGGTGATTCCCCTATCTCTGCTTCCTGAGTGCTGGGATTACAAGAATACGCCACTATGTCCAACTAATGAGATTTTCTGTTTCACTTTTCTCCTCTACTCTTCATCTTCCTTTATTTTCTTTTTCAAATTTTACTACTTTCATTTTTCCCTTTTCCTACCCTTCCATTTTATTATTACTATTAAGATTTATTAGCTGGTGATGCATGCATGTATTACCAGCACTTGGGAGGTTGAGGCAGGAAGATTGCTGTGGGTTCAAGTCCAGCCTGGACTACAAAGTGAATCCAAGGTCTGTCTGAACTGCAGAATGAATCCTTGTCTCAAAAATACCAAAGGGGGAAAAAAAACCCAAGAATTATTAATTTTTATTTATTTAGTTTATGCTATTATTGCTGATTTGTATTGCCAATGGTGGTATAGTTGTTGATTTAAATAAATATCCATTTTATGTTAATATTTGGCTGATCTATATTATTATTTCAAAACTCCTTTCTGTTAAGGGTGTGAGAAAGCAAGGCAGCAAGACATCTCTCAAAACCCTTAACTACAGAAAAGCTGATCTCATAGACAATGAAGTAGACAAGTTATAGGCAAAGAGCTCAAAAACAAATAGTCAAAATGTTTGAAGAGATCAAAGAAGAACTATATAAGCAAATTCATAAGATTTTAGCAACCTTACATTCATAAAATGTTTAGCAATCTTACAGAGGACTTAAAAAGACAAATGATTTAAATAATAAAATGTCCAGCAAGCTTAAAACAGAAGCAAACAATAAGCTGACAGAGTTAAACAAAGCAATATGTGAATGACCACTGTGGTAAAGAATGAGAAGTTCTGAAAAGAAATCAAGCAGAAATTCAGGACGTAGAAAATCTTTTAATGGTGGGCCCGGGGTTTAGCTCAGCGTACAAGCACCTGCTTGGCAAGTACGAGGTTCTGAGTTTGATCCCCGATACAAAAGAAAGAAAGCAAGAAAGAAAGCAAGAAAGAAAGCAAGAAAGAAAGCAAGAAAGAAAGAAAGAAAGAAAGAAAGAGAAAGAAAGAAAGAAAGAAAGAAAGAAAGAAAGAAAGAGAAAACTCAATGGAAAGCTTAGGTAGCATATTTGACAAGTATAAGGCTGGTGTCAAAACTTGAAGACAAGGTTGATGTATGTAGATCATGTACTCAGTGACATCCTAAACACAACATCACTGGCGCTGAATCCAGCAGCTGCTAGATGACTCACAAAACACCAACTTCAGATTTATAGGAACAAAGGAAAAAGTAGAGGATAGCTGAAAGGATAAAAAAAATTACTTACTGAATCATAGCCGAAAAATTTCCAAATTTAGGGAAAGAATTCAGTATTCAAGTACAAGTGGCATATAGAACCCAAAACAGCCATAATCAGAGAAGAAACTCTTCAAGACACATCATACTCAAACTTTCCAAAAGTCAACAAAAAGAGGGGATACTGTAAGCTGTTAAAGAAAAACAGCAAATAACCCACATAGGCAAGTCTATCAGAATAGAAGTGGATTTCTCAGTAGAAACCTTAAAATAAATCAGGTGCAGAGAGTTAAATAACACATGGTTTCTTATATGAGGAGCCCAAAGAATAAATAATTTCAGGAGCAAAATAAAACACAAATGACAGGAAATAGGGAGGTTGACTTTTGGAGATGGAAGGTAATCAGGATAGGGGTAGTGGGAAAGGCAGAGAGGGGAAGGCAAAGTAAAGTGGATAAAAATTTGATATGTATATTTACCAATTACCCATGAAGAATGTATTTCATGTTAGGTGCTGCGAATTCAGATGGAAAAAGGGACACTGCTTAGGGGCTTTGCCTCTTCTTCCTCAAAGGATGAGGGAACGTTTGTTACATCTTCTGCCTTTACGTAAACTTACTGGATGCTTATACATTGACAACCTGCTTCCACTCCAAATGCAGTGTGTCTGGGGCCAGATTCCTTGTTTTCCTCTCGACATCCATATATGGTTGGCCTACTCTTCAGGCATGGAGACTGCAAACTGTGGAGCCATCATGAATTCTTTTTGTCCCTCTCGTCACATCTGTTCTTCCAAGAAATATTATTTTTCCCCTTCACATTCCTGTATTTATTCCTTCATTATAACTCCCACTTAGTTCAAGATCTTATAATAATTTCCTAACTGTGCTGCAAGCTACTCTACACATCAAAATTTGTTCACCACATGTCACCTACTTCAAAAACCTTACGCTGATTTTACTATTAGGATGAAATCCAAAGACTAGCATGACTCTTTGGACCTTCTGTGATCTGACTCCAACCTATTTTTCTAACTCTGTTCTGCCATTTTTCTTCTTTCTGTGTTCTTTTTCCATGTCTGTAATGCCTTATCACTTTCTTACTTCTTTCTTTTCTTTCTCTTTTTTCCTTCCTCCCTTCCTTCCTTCCTTCCTTCCTTCCTTCCTTCCTTCTTCTGTTACAGGCCCCTGAGTTAGTTAGAAATATTATAGGCAGTGAGACAGGGCTAGGTCATTGATGGAGCCAGTGCAGAAGCCCAGATAGTTTGCAACTGGGAGGAAGACAGATACCTCCTGCTGTGGGCCAGATCTCAAGACAAAGGATCAAACAAATGCATCCATATCCTAAGGACTAAATAGTTCCCTATCCCCCTGAGGAAGCCTAGAGTCACCATTCCATCCCCTAGGGAAGAGTCACAGCTCTAAGAATGCTCGCTCCCATTTTTCTCCAATTTAATCAATTTTACCTGAACTTATTGGCTAACTATAGCAATGTCCCACCTTATGCCCATCTGCTTTGTGAGTTCCCAGTCTTCTCCCACCTTGAACCCATCTCGCCCCATGATTTGCCCTATAAAAGTCCCTAGAAAAGACAGAGTCCTTGGCAACCCGCTGGGGACCCCTTCTGTCTCTCTTCAGACAGAAGCTTTCTTTCCCTCGATAAATATATTCTACTCTTCACCTCTGTTGTTCCTAAAATTCATTCTTCAATTGTAGAGAACACGAACTCACAGACATAGTAGGTCAGGAGTTTCATTCCCCTGTATCAGTTCCTTCCTTCCTTCCTTCCTTCCTTCCTTCCTTCCTTCCTTCCTTCCTTCCTTTTTTTCTGCTAGGGATTGAATTTAGTGTCTCACACCTGCCAAGTGTATGCTGTATCGCTGAGCTAGACCCTAAGGCATTCTCCTTCTTTTTTGATCAAAATCTTATTTGTCCGTGAGATT
Organism: Dolichotis patagonum; assembly: GCA_004027295.1. NCBI lineage: Eukaryota > Metazoa > Chordata > Mammalia > Rodentia > Caviidae > Dolichotis > Dolichotis patagonum. The sequence continues at coordinate 17,670 of PVJX010014245.1, forward strand.
CCCTCCTCAGTCTTTTCAGAGTGTTAAAGAAGCCCTCTCTTCTCTGCTTGGGTTGTGAAGAACTAGAGAAATGAGAGAAAGAGTAAACATGGTGGTCATGTTAGCTTTGCCAATAGAGAAATGTTGAAGACTCAATCCTGTGGGATGTGTGGGCAAATGGGCCTGACATCCAAAACGGTAGAAACCAGACAATTCCCTGGCCCAGATGTATGCTTCACTCACAGCTCAGTTTCTGCTAGGAGGGCCAAAGACAACTCCTGCTCCCCATGGAAGCTCATTGCCAAGCCCACAAAGAAAGCAAAAGCTCCTTTTGTAGGAAGAAAACATCAGTGTGGAGAAAAAAGCCTTCTCTATGCTCGCAATCTGTAGGACCTGATGTTAGCTTTTTACTCTCAAACATCTCCCCAATTCACCCATTTCTCACTGCCACCCATTTCTCACTGCCACCAGCAGTTGCTGCCTGGGTCAGTGCAGCTGCACACAGCTGGTCTGTGCACGAGCTCTGGTCACTTCCTACACTCTGAGAATGCTTTTCACAGCGGAGACTGACCAGCTCTTCTCTTATTAAATGCCTTTAGTAGATTTTCACTGCTTTTGAGATGAAGACCAAAGTCCTTGCCAGAGTCTACTAGACCCTGGGTGGTCTACCTCCACTTTTTCCTCTTTCCTATCATTTTTGCTGTACCCACATGGAGGATTTGCAATTTTAAGTTGTCATGCTTGCTCCTACCTCATAAAACTTTGACTGTGATGTTTCCTTTGCATGTAATGTTCTCCATCCCCTTCCTTCCTTCCTTCTTTTTTGTTTTAGAAGGAGACATGGTTTTTTCCTGCTCATTTATATATCTCCGTTTCCCCATCCCTACCACAGGGAACACTTCCCTGACCTCCCCTCTGTGCCCTCTTCCTTTGTACAACTTATCAGGAGCTGTTATACAACCTCGGGATTATCTGATTAACAGGTTTTTCCCCTTCTAGGTTCTCATTGGAGCCATGGGCCATATCTGTCCTGCCTACTATTGTGTTGCTTAGCAATTAGCATGTGCTCCAGCTCTCAGGGGTACCCAATAGATATTTATTGATTAAGCAAAAGACCAACTCAACTCAAATTTCCTCTGATATGCTAGACATTTTCTCCCTTTCCTCTGAAACTGTGGTGCTGGAGAGGCCTCCACCTGCTCCCAAGGCGTCCCGGCACATTGCCTGGGAGTAGCTAATTGTCATCTCCTAGTTCCCCAGCTGGCCTGGGAGCACCTGTGGCCTGGGGACCGGGCTTCCCTGCAGCTGTAGCTCTCACAGTACTCCGTCTAGCCTCCAGCACTTGACATGTGCACAACAACAATTTACTCAAAGAATTAATAAAAATGTTGGCTTTTCTTTTTCTGTCTGTAGTGGTGTTTGTGGTGATGGGAGGAAGTTATAAATTCCCTGATGCTTGGAAATGCAATAGAGGCTCCATTTTTATAGAGTACGGCTAGGAAAAGATATTAGGATGTTGCATCCTTTTATTACAAGAACATTTGCTCTGCCAATTTGCTTGGCAAAGCAAAGCCTTTTCTGGAAACACAGAAACTAGTCCTAGTTTTATGCAAAAAGTAGAAACTATCACCAAAAAGCAGCCCATCTACACAAAGGTGAAAACTTTTTATTTGTTCATTTGAGTAATACTGTATTTTGCTTGCTACCAATCACACAATCACATGCTTTTCAAACCTTTTTTTTCATTGCTGGGGACTGAACACAGTGCCCTACCATAGAGTCACATCTCCAGGCGTGGTCATATACATTCTAGTCACAACTGTAACTCTTTCAGTCTGCAGTGCTTCATAGGGGAGGACACGGGTGCAAGACTGTCAGAAATGTGGGATTAACAACCAGACTGAAGAGCATGAGAATGCCCAGATCTGCTCCTGGGACACATTTGGCAGGGCCTAGCTGTAGGAAGGCACAGAGATTGTGGAGCCAGGACAAACATTTAGCCTGAGGCATAGTTTTCTGAGAGGGTGAGGAGTCAAAGAAAGATAAAGCTTTGCTGTTATGGTTGATACACTGTGTCAACTTGAGAAGTGCATTTTACTGAGAGACTCAGCAGGGAGCCAGGGTTCTTACTTTGTAAATATCCTCATCCTGTGCAAAGGAGGGCAAGGAGATTTTTTTTTTTTGAGCAGTGTTTGTGGTGATGGGAGGAAGTTACAATTCCCTGATGGTTGGAAACGCAATAGAGGCTCCATTTTTATAGAGTACAGCTAGGAAAAGATAGTAGGATGTTGCATCCTTTTATTGCAAGAACACTCTGGGTGGGGGTGGGAGGGGGTAGGTGGGGGAGGGGGGAGGTGGGTGGGGTGCTGTGGACTGTGTACAATATAAGGGATAAGAGGCTTGTTTTGCTTCTTTTGCTCTTGCTCTTTTTTGCGCTGGCTGCTGCCTTGAAATGTTGCTCTTCTGCCTTGCCACCCTGCCTTGGAGCCAGATGATTATGGACTGAAACCTCTACAAATGGTGAGCTAAATAAACCTTTCCTTCTTTCACTTTGGGTGTCGGCTGTTTTGTCCCAGCAACAAGGGAAAAGTAACCAAGACAATTACCTAAGAAGACCAGAAGATGCTGGGCTGTGATGGCTGAGGAAAGAAGATACTCCTGTAGACAGGAGTGAGGTAGTTGCCTGGTGGAATGGCGTGATGAACAAGGTACAGGAAGGGCAGGGCCCTTGTGGAATAGTAAACCAAGTTCTTGAGTTTGGGGCATCTAGTGGATGCCCCTTGAATTCTGGCTCAGGTAGCAGGGGATCTAGGGTATCCCAAGGGTTTCAGGATAGACTGTGAATGGGGGGCTGATTCATCCTTATCTCTGAGATGCTTTCAATTTGGTTCTTTGCAGGTATGAAAATCACAACTGACTTTAAGGAAAGACACTAAAATGCATGTGGTGTGATGGCTTGAGTGTTTCTCCCCTCCAAAACTGTTGAAATTTAATTGCCATGGCAATAGTATTGGGAGGTGGAACCTTTAAGAGGTTAGGACACTAGGGATGGGACACACAAATGGAAGAATGCTGTCATTGTGAGAGTGGGCTCACTCCTCTGTTGCTCCTTCTCCCATCCTCTCTTGGCCATTCTGCCGTGTGATGCCTTCTGTCATGCTTTGATGCAGCAAGAAGTCTTCCGACAGATGCCAGCACCTTGATACTGTATCTCCCAGCTTCCAGAACTGTCAGCCAATAAATCAGTTTTCATTTTCATCATGAATTACCCAGCACGAAACAGACTATGACAGGAAGGCCATAGAAAGGTACATGTCCTGAGGCATACACCAAAGCCTGCTGTACTGGAGAGACAATGGTTCTGCCAGAACAAGAAGGTATAACCATAGAGGAGGAGACTGAGGGAAACCAATTACATGTTTCCTCCTTGCTCATCAAACCTTCGCCCTCCTTTGATAACTCAGTAGGTTTACCCTTGGTGATCTTCCACGTGGATTCTGCTGTGCACTGGGATCTTCATGATAGTTCTGGCTTCAGAGTGGGTTTTTTGCTCTACTTAAACCTACTTGCCAGTCTGCTTGCCATGGCTATCGTAGTGCATACCTCTAATCTCACCACTCTAGGGGACTGAGGCAGGAGGAGTGCAATTCTGCGCCCACACTGGGCAACTTAGAGACTTAGTGAGACCCTATCTCAAAATAAAAAATAAAAGAGTACTGGTGATCTAGCTCAATGTGAATGGGGGTTCAATCCCCCATACAGGAAAGGGGGACAAGCCTCTACTTGCCCATGACATTGACAAAGTCAGAATGCAAAGATGCATTCTTTCTCCTTGGGAGAAAGAATAAAATAGAAAATAATGAAGAAAAGGCAGACAAAGAAGAAACACCTTAACAACCGACTATGTAACAGTGAGACGATCTGTGTTGTGAAACTGAAAGGGGTTGTTGCCATGTTACCACTTCCTTTTCACACACTCTTCTCCCGGGAAAGGACACCACGTAGGTAATTCCTAAACATGTCGCCACAATGACTACGCCACTCTCCTTCCAAATAGGACTGTTTCCTGTATCTGGCTCTTCTCTGTGTAAACCGTTCATTCCGGCCGCTGGGAAGTTCCTACACGGAGCACATCACTCTGTGCTTCGACTCCCATTGCTTCTAATCTTGCCCTTGGCGGTTGGTTTTCCTGTACCTGTACCAACCAGGGACATTGTTTAGTGCTTTTCAGGCCCTCTCGTGGAAGCTTGTTAATTGCCCCAGTTCCCTGTGCTCAGAGCCTGCGGCCTCCACGCTGACTCTTGTTCTTCTTCCATCCCTTCAACAAATTTTCTACCTGTTTGAGCTACAGATAGTTTGTTCCTCCTTCTTTTAGAAAAAAGACTATCCCACTGATTTACAGAGAGAAAAAGAGTTTTTGCAAACTTGAGATATTAGGCAGGATTGCAAATTTGAAACAATCCTAGTGAACACATGGCTCCTGGATTTAATGTAACATAAATGGGTAGTTGGAAGCTTCTTTCATTTACTGATTTGCTGCAGATTCAGCACCCATGCAACAAAATACCTTTGATTTTTTTTTTTTGTTTGTTTGTTGGTTTGTTTTGAGACAAGGTTTCATTATGCATTTCCGGCTGGGCTTGAGCTCACTTTGTATCCCAGGCTGGTCTTGCATTTGCAACAATCCTGCCTCAGCCTCCCATGCTGGGATTATAGATGTGTACCACAATGCCCAGCAATACCTTTGATTTTTAAAATAAAGTCAATCGTGTGTGTTTCAATAGACTTTTACAAGTCATACGTTTTAGATAGTTACATTCACGGTCATTTGTATTGTAGGTCCACGGTCAGATTAATTTCCTGTAGTTCAACCTCATCTCTTCTCAAAGTCTGTGTCTCTCTCTCCTTTTCTTCTTCTTCTTCTTCTTCTTCTTCTTCTTCTTCTTCTTCTTCTTCTTCTTCTTCTTCTTCTTCTTCTTCTTCCTCTTCCTCCTCCTCCTTCTCCTGCCCTTCTTCTTCTTCTTCTTCTTCTTCTTCTTCTTCTTCTTCTTCTTCTCCTCCTCCTCCTCCTCCTCCTCTTCCTCCTCCTTCTGCTCCTCTTCCTTCTTCTTCTTCTTCTTTTTCTTCTTCTTCTTTCTTCCTCTTCCTCTTTTTCCTCTTTCTCCTCCTCCTTCTCCTGCTCTTCTTCTTCTCCTCCTCCTTCTCCTCCTCCTTCTCCTCCTCCTTCTCCTCCTCCTCCTCCTTCTCCTCCTCCTCCTCCTCCTCTTCCTCCTTCTTCTTCCTTTTGGTTGGGTATACTGCCGCTAGAGCCCTTCCAAACAGCAATGAAAACTCATATTAATTCAATACTTTTATACTAAATCAGAGAACTAATTAGAGCAGAAGGACCGAAGACAACAGATTTGTGGGGAGTTGGGGAAGAATACTAGGTATTCAGAATAGGTAAACAGAATTTTGACAAAAGGCCACTTTGGTAGGTTGGAAGGCAGGTTAATTTGGAGACAGTTTCCCACAGAGAGCAATGATTTAAGCTGGAAAAGACTCAGCATAGTAAAGTGTGGTGAAGACAGCAGCTCCCCGCACAAGCATGTGCACTATTTTTGGAGGGTTTGAGGGGGTCTCTCTCCACGTTGCTGAACCTGTGGTCAGCTCTGCCAACCAGTTGAAACATGAGTGTCAGCAACACTAAGCAGACTTAATGCATTCAAGGTGTCACACACTCCAGGCAACTGAAGAAGGTGTTCTAAATATTTTCTTAACTTGGAAGCTCTGCTTAGTGTAAAGCATGACAAGAAAAGAGCTGAGATAAGAAATTACTGATAACCACCTATAACAATAGAAATTGTAATATACGTGGTTTTATAAGACTTGTATGTTTAGTATACGTTCACAAATTCACATGAATTTTGCATTAATAACAGTACAAATTATATCACAACTGGTGTATTTAATAGTACATTTCAGCAAAAATGAGATATGCTATATTTTGATTTTTGCTAAACTAGTGTTTAGCAAAAACACTACATAGTTGGATGAAATTAATTCAGGTGCCCAGATTTTCTAAATTTAACATCAGCTAACTTCCTCCTTTCTTTTGCTTTTGGAAAACTCCCTAAAAGTCCATTTGGCTCTTTTTGATCACTTTAGAAATAGTTACTGTGTTTCCTTTCTGTTAGATAAAAAGAAGATGTACATTAACAAGTTTTTTAAAAAGGCTTTGTTCTTAATAACTTTGGCATGTGCTAACTTTGGCCTTAGATGAGAAATAAGCCCTTCAAAGAAAGCAGTTTGTGAGTATCTATATTTGTGGATATCTTTGAAATGTCTTTGTACACAGATCCAATGCCATTTATTTAGTTTTATTTATTACTGTCTTTGTGCCTCTTTTCATTGTAAATATGGCTCATTGATGCCTTATTCTTGTAAGCAGAATTTAAAAACTATATTATCTGAGTTAATATGAATTTTAAAAAATAATTAGTTTCCTGTACCTCAGACAAAGTATTACTATTAAGAACATATAAAGAAATAAACAAATCAGTCCTCCCAGATTGAAAGATCCAATCCAGATTGGGTCTCTCCCCAGAAAGAACGGCTAATATCAAGAAATCAACCAATAACAAATGCTGGAGTAGTGTGGGGGAAAAAGGAACCCTTCTCCACTGTTGGCAGGAATGCAGACTGCTGTAACCATTGTGGAAATCAATGTGGAGATTCCTCAAAACCTAAAACTAGAGGCCCCCCACCCAGCTATTCTTTCTTGGTATCTTCCCCAAATAATTAAAAACATCATGCCACAGCGATATATGTGGACCTATGTCCATAGCATCACAATTTGTAATTGCCAGATCTTGGAAACTACCTAAATACCCATCTACTGAAGAATGGATATAAAAGATGTGGTATTTTTATACAATGGAGTACTACTCGGCCATAAAGAAGGATAAACTAGAGACTTTTATAAGTAAATGGATGCAACTTGAGAACATACAAATTAGTGAAATAAATAAGACACACATGTGTAAACACTGTATTGTTTCATTAGTGTGAGAAACCGAAAGAAAAAAAACATGCATATGTATACGTGTATGTATATAAAAAAATATTTAAGCTGATTTCTGATTACTGTTAAATAGTTAAGCTGATACTACTGATTTCTCTGAGTTCACTGAAGAGAAAGATTTGTGTTGGTATTGTTAGGACAATTGAATTCAGATGTCTTGTGTTCTGGGCGAGTGGTTTGGAAATGATAATGCGCAATGTATGTACCATTGTTGCCCCCTGATTGATCTGTCTTGAAACTTTGCTTTAGTTTTTTTTTTTTTCAACTTGAAATAAAATGGAGTTGAAAAAAAATAATGATACTCTGTGGTCCTTCCTGATAAGAATTTGTGGGGCTGGGTATAAATCTTCATTTACTTTTTTATTGATGGATAGAGAGGGAAAGAATCACTTAACAAGTATACAGTGCTGTTACGATTCCAGTGCTATTTTTTTTTTTTTGTCTTTTTGAGAAAGGGTTTCACTATGCAGTTCAGGTTGGCCTTGAACTTACTTTGTAGCCTGGGCTGGCCTTGAACTCCCGGAGATCCTCCTGCCTCAGCCTCCTGGGATTACTGGTCCAGCTCAATGCTGTCTATTATTTGACTTCTGTTTGATAAGCATGGAGCATATTTTCACTAGGATATGTTTATGATGTACAGTAATTACATTTACTTTGGGGATACATATATGTCATATCACAATCATTTTTTATTTTCTTTCATCCCTACTTCCATCTTCCCCTTCCTCATAACCTTTTTCCCATGTCTAAAAAGCCTACCTTCCTGTCTCCTGTGTATGATCTTTCCTTTAGTTTGCTACACAAAGCATATAAGCTGTACACTTGCTATCTTCCCGGTGTGGCCACAAGGTGAATGGAAGCTGAGGCATGTGTACCTTTCCAGAACTGGGACTTGCTCTTTGAGTCTATTAACTTTTACTGCTTCACCCTGACGGGAATCAGGATCACACAGTTGTGTGGTATAGATGCCAGATCAAATTCCAGATGTGGGGAAAGCATCTCTCTGCTGGATCCCAGGCCTTAGGCTGCACACAGGTAAAGGAGCCTGAGAGAGAGGTCACAGGCACTGAAGCAGACTGGGAGACACGGGACAAAAGAATATTCCATCACAGGGAAAGTCTTATGAGACACATTACTGCACTGGGGATCTGATTTCATTCATTGAAATGTCTTACTTTTAGGAAATGCATCATTTTTGAGCAAATTCATGAGCCCTATTCCCTAGCTTACTCTTAGTACTGGGTCTTCAAACTCCATGTCACAGTTAAAGAAAGAATTTTTTAAAAAGGAATTTTGTAATACTAGGGGATGAACCAAAAGTCTTGTACCACTGGGCAAGTGCCCTGCAGCGAGTTCCACCCTCTGTCCTCCCAGTCTCTTCATGCTAAATTTGTAACTCACTAAAAATTCCCAGTTTTTTTTAATGAAAGTTGATATTAGATTAATTTTTTCCTGGTTTTACCTTGTATCCTTTAAAATAAGACATGTATTTGTTCTATATATTTTGTTTTAGATTTTTAATCTGTCAGTTTCAGTTATTGGGGTGTTATTGAATCCTGGTCCTTTTCTTTCTTTCTTTCTTTCTTTCTTTCTTTCTTTCTTTCTTTCTTTCTTATCCTAGCACTTTCTAAAACTAGAAGGAAATCAACAATAATTGAAGCTCTCTTTGTGGGTAATTCACTTTTTTTTTCTTTCTTTCTTTTCTTTCTTTCTTTCTTTCTTTCTTTCGAGATAAGGTCTGGTTATGCAGTTCAGGCTGGCCTTGAACTTGCTTAAGTAACGTAGGCTGATTTTGAACTCGCAGTAATCCTCCTGCCTCAGCCTCCTTAGTGCTGGGATTATGGGCATGAACCACCATGTCTGGCTTTTACTTTTGTTGTGTAGTTTAATTCTCACAAAGGCTCCTTCAGGCATTCCATTTTATTGAGACAGAGAAGGAAATTGCAGCTCAGAGATGATCCCACAGCTCGTGAGTGGGTGAGTGGATGCCAGTATGACACTTTCCAGTATGTCAGCGGTCCCTTGGAATGTGGGGTCATTGAAAAACCTGATAAGCCTGCCTTCCAGGTTTCCACTTAGGAGGCTGACAAAGCTTGAATGGACAGGTTTAAGGACAGACACTTCGCAGGCCTCCTGTGGGCTAGTATGGGACCAACCGCCTGAGAGATCTTGTTAAATATCCATTGAAGATCTTGGTGTCCAGGCTTACTTGGTTTCATTTTTCTGTTTAATCATTTAAAAATCTTTTAAAAATAACTGACATTAGTTTGGCTGTATCTTTTACTTGTTCCTTTTCTTGGTGCCTACTTAGCATCTGTTATTTGTCAATTTGGGGATTTCACTGGAGATCAGAATCAAACAAAATCAAACAAAATATTTTCTGGAATATATTCTTCTTTCTTTGTTGGCACATTAGGTTGCTACTGCTTGAAGTTTATAAACAATTACTGAAAATGGCTCGAATTATATTTATATAGTACTGTGGGATGCATTTCATGTTGACTTGAAGTTATTTAAAGCGACAAAGTTTTTATATTAGAAGTGTCTACTATTCTTGGCTCCATGAGAAAGACATCTTTCTCTGTTTTACTGTTTATAATTCTAGTGTCCATCTTCTACTGGCTTCAGGGTTATCGCTCTATAAACAAAACCAAGGGACTTTCCTTCCTACTATTTTCACTGGAGCAATTCAGAACTGAAATGAGTGTTGATGATACCTCCAAGAGTGCCTGTGGTGATGGCGTTTAGTCTTCTCCAAGACCCTGGAATAGCGGACAAGTTGGGCTTCAAAAGTAGATTTACAATTCCTATTTTTTCTCTAAAGTGTGTCCTGGGTGATTTCTCTTCAAGCTTTCTTGTCACTTCAGTGCATATTAAAAGCACGTGAAACTAAACAGCAAAGGGCTAGTGTTTTGGACTCCAGACTTGCGAGGGTTAAGTAAGTTCTCAGACCATGCAGCTGCTTTGCCCCCATGTGGCTGCCACCACAGTACCTGCCTGTCCATCTGGATTCACTTAGGCGTCATAAGCACTTATCTGCTCCTTCACTCCAGCAAAATCTCCCCGGAATTCCTGACAGCACTTAGCTCCTTCTAATGAATGGAACGTGATTCCCAGATGACAGTGCCTCATAAATCCCACCAACCTACCATGCACAAGGGTCTTCAGTTAGGCAAGGACATCCAAAGAGCTCATTCCAGTCTTACATTTTGAGATAAAACAGGTGCTCTTGCTGGGAATTTGAACAACTTCAGAGAGAACCCATAGTTTTCTTTGATATTTCCAAGGGTGGGTTGTGGTAGCCCTGCTCATCAGGAGGTAGGAGGGCTCATTTTTGGCAGGACTGGTAGGCACACGGCTTATGGTAGTGAACTCTTGCTGCTTTTAAGTCACTTGTCAGAGTTGCCAGAAAGCCTTGAGCAAAGAGCCAGAGATAGGTGCTATGCTGGGTGGGAATATTAGTTACACAATAATAGGACAGTTGTTCTTAGGTTCAGATGTCTGTTCCCTTAGTATATTGAACACTTAAAATGATGCTCTAGGCTGTGTAGAAGGCATTTAAACTACACACAATGGGCTCCAAGGGCATCTGAATGAGTAATTTTTTTGAATGAATAATTTAAATTTAACCTTCAGTATAGGAGATTTTTAGTGTCATGCTTTCTGCTGGCAACAGGCCTTTTGTCTTTCCCCTCCTCTGTGTGACAGTTTCTCCTGTATCTTCAGCTTTTGGGATAGACATCATTGCCCTGAGAGGCCTGGTCAAAGCCATCACCTCAATCTACCTACCTGTCTCAAGTATATCACCTTGCTTATTTACCTTATAGCAGGGATCACAATTGGTATCTACATATTTGCATATATATTTCCTGTCTCATATACTTGTTATTTTTACTAGCTCAGGAAACCTATGTTTTCTCCTCCTCCTTTCTACTACATTTCCAGTACCTAGCATATAGTGCTTAACCGGTACATGGTAAATTTTTAATAAATATTGAATCATTAAAGGAATTACTCATCAAGCAAGGGAACTTGATAATTCAGGTGGTGAAGTTTGAACACAGGATCTACACAATGAGCGACATTCCTGGCCCTTTCTAGTTTTTTATACTGAAGCAGGGTCTTCTTGCTATGTTGCCTGGGTGACACGAACTTGTGAGCCTCTTGCCTCAGTCTCCCAGGGTGCTTGGATTTCAGGCATGCACCATCACACCTGGATTGTGTTTTTGATTTTTTAAAGCTTTCTGTTTATTCTTTATAAGGTTACATATATTTTATTATAAGCTTTTTATTAGTCATGTTTTTAAACTCTTGGGAAATGTTCAAATCTCTACTCCAATATCCACCAATCAACTTGAAAATTGTGAGAGATGGTAGTATTTACTACGTATCTGTTTCCCTTAAGTCCTGATATATTTGCTCCTGTTGCAGCTTGGCCAATATTATATTTTTATGTCTTTTAATTTTTATTTTATTGGTACATGTTTTTAGTACATAATGATCTGTAGACTTTATTGAACTTATCTCTCAGTCAGCAAAAGCTTTGATCTGCAGACCAATGTTCAGAAGCATTCCAAGGAATTGGGGAAAATATTAGGACATCTGTTTATATATTTTATCTGTAGATAAGAAAAAATAAGTTTTATGAATATTTAATGTTTCAACAGCTGTTCATGTGTAAATATTTAATATCTGTTTTGAGGTAGTTCATGTATAATTGTATATTAGCATATGTACATGGCAGTTACCGACTGGTTTTTTTTTTTTTTCTTTCTTTCTTTTTTGCTGGTAAGGGTCCTCAGTTTAAAAGTGCAGAAACCACTAAGCTAGAACTTCATGTTAATGTAAGTTTCTTACAGGGGTCGTGACTTGCACTTTATGTTCCTCCAAGGGCCTAGCATAATGACTTGAAAATACAAATAGGTGACCAATAAATGCTTGCTTGATTAATGAGGTCAAAGGCCACAGGTGGTGTCCAGTTCAGGACAATTAATATTTGTTGGAAAAAATTAAGTCAGAATGTTGCCAAAAGTCTATAGTTCACCACAGCATCACTTTGCAAACACTTATGTAACCAGTCCTAGGACTCTCAAGTTGAAGTCTCACTGACAGTGGGTTGCTAGAATTATCTTCGTAGATGAGGAGCAGATTATTGTTCCATTCCCTCAGAACCTCATGAATCAGCAAAACCGTGGCCTCTGGTTGAAGCTTACAAACCTCAATAGGTTGACGAAAGTCAAACTGGAGGGTGATAGAACAGGCAGTTAGTTATTTATGGGATGGATCCCTATACGCTTTGCTTATACACTTCTAGTAGTGTGGCATATTCTGCCTATCTTTGATTCTTTTTGTTTCTCTTTTAAAAAAGAAGTTTATCGTAAAAACAAAAAAAGAATGAAAACAATGATACAGAATTTCAAAACAAAATAATAGATTAACACTGGTTAATATACTGCACATTGTTATCTTCAAAGTAGTTGTGCAGCTTTATAAAATATAGGCATGAGAAAAATGATTAAACTTGCTGGATGTGTTGACGCTTGCCTGTAATCCCAGCACTCGGGAGACTGAGGCAGGAGGATTTTTGCAAGTTTGAGATCAGCCTGAGCAAAATGAGTTCAAGGCCAGCCTGAACTGCATAGTGAGACCCTGTCTCAAAAAGACAAAGAAAAAAAAATCAAACAATTGAACAATGAAGACACAAACTGTTCTTTTTTAATGAACTAACAGAGATTAGTAGTGTAGGTATCGATCTTGCATATATATATATACATATACATGAATACATATACATACATAAAACCTTTTCCCTTCTTTTTTTCTCCATTCCCCTATCCCAGTTGTTCTTTCCTTTTGAGCAATTTCTTTCCTCTTCACTTTCACAGTATCTACTGTACATTTTGGACCGTGTGTACTCTTTCACTTTTTTACACTATGGAGACAATATGATGTTTATATATGTAAGTCTGATTTATTTCACTTATGAGTATAGTCTCAAGTTGCATCCATTTACCCATAAAAGCCTCAAATGTATCTTTCTTTATAGCTGAGTAATACTCCATTGTATAAAAATACCATATTTTTTATCCATTCCTCAGTTGATGGTCATTTGGGTTGTTTCCAAGACACTACAAGCTGTGCTGCTATAATCAGGGGTGCACAAAAGTCTTTGTGGCCTGATGTTTTCAATTATTCTGGGAAAATACCCAGAAAGGGAATAGCTGGATATAACGGGACCTCCAATCCTAGTTTTCTGAGGAATCTCCACACTGATTTCCACAATGGTTGTACACTCCTACCGATAGTGAAGAAAGGTTCCTTTTTCTCCACAGCCCCACCAGCATTTGTTATTGTTTGATGCCTTATGATAGTCATTCTTTCTGGAGTGAGATGGAATATTACTATTGTTTTAATTTGCATTGCTTGAATAACCAGTGATGTTGAACATTTTTTCACATATTTATTTGTTGTTGTATTTCTTCATCTGAGACACACGTGTTCATCTCAGATGCCCTTTTTTTGATTAGGTCTTTGAATTTGGGAGGCCTGATGTCTTTCAGTTCTTTTCATGTTCTTGATATAAGTCCTTTGTCTGAGGGACAGCTGGCTAAAATTTTCCCCCATTCTGTGGGTTTTCTTTTCACTCCACTGGTGATTTCTTTTGATGTATACAAACTTCTTAATAAGATGAGATCTCAGTTGTTGATTCTTTGAAGTACTTCCCATGCAGTTTGCATTTTGTTCATGAACTCTCTGCCTATGCTTATGTCTTCAAGATTTCTACTTATCTTGTCTTCCAGTAATTTAGTGTTTCTGTTTTAATATTTAGATATTTAATATTAGACATGGGTCTAATTTTGGTCTTTGGCATGTGGAAATCCAGTTTTCCCAGTACCATTTATTAAAGGGATTATCTTTCTTCTAGTGAACATGTTTGGCCCCTTTGTCCAAGATAAGGTGGCTGAGTTGTGCCTGTGTCTTCTGTTCTGTTCCATTGATCCTCAGGTCTGGGTTTTTGTTTGTTTGTTTGTTTGTTTGTTTTGTTTTTTGGTTTTTTTGCCAGTACCCTGCTGATTTTATCACAGAAGCTTTGTGGTATAATTTCAAGTCTGGGGCTTTGTTGCCAAGGGTTTCTTTTGCTATGCTAGGTCTCTTCCATTTCCAAATGAATTTTAGGAATGTTTTCTCTAGGTCTGTGAGGTATGCTAATGGTATTTTGATCAGAATTGTATTAAATCTGTATAACAGTTTTGAGAGAATGGCCATTTTCACAATGTTGGCTTTTCCAAATCCATAAGCAAATTGATATCTTTCCATTTCCTTGTACCCTCTTCAATCTCCTTTAGCAGAGTATTGCAGTTTTCAATATATAGTTCCTTTACACCTTTGTTAGATTGATTCCCAAGTATTTCCTTTTTTTGGATGCTATTGTGAGAAGTGTTATTTCCATAATTTCTCTCTTAGTGAGTTTGTTGTTTGTGCACAAGAATGTTGTTGACTTTTGAGTGTTGAATTTGTATCCAGCTATGCTGCTGGATTTGCTTCTTAACTCTAGTAGTCTTTTAATGGAGTTTTTGGGGTCTTCTGTGTAGAGTATCATGTCATATGCAAATAATGATAATTTAACTTTTTCCTTCCTTATACTTATGCCTTTTATTTCTTTCTCTTGTCTAACTTCTTTGGCTAATGTTTCCAGAACTATATTGGATAGGAGTGGTGATAGTGGACATCCTTTTCTTGCTCCTGATTTTAGAGTAAAAGCTTTCAATTTTTGTCTGTTTAGTATAATGTTGGCTGTTGGTTTGTCATAGATGGCTTTTATCAAATTGATAAAAGCCCATCTATTCTGATTTTCTGTAGGGTTTTTTTTTTTATCATGAATGAGTGTTGGACTTTATCAAAAGCTTTTTCTCCATCTATTGAGATGATCATGTAATTTTTGTCTTTGGTTCTGTTGATCTAATGTATTATGTTTATTGATTTACATATGTTGAACCAAACCTGCATCCCTGGGATGAATCCCACTTGGTCATGGTGTACAATCTTCTTATTGATTTGATGCATTCTGTTTGCTGATATTTTATTGAGAATTTTTGTATCTATCTTCATTAGTGAGATTGGTCTGCAGTTTTACTTTTTGGTTGGGTCTTTCTCTGGTTTTGATATCAGAGTAATACTTGTCTCTAGGAGTGAGTTAGGGAGAATTGTTTCCCTTTAGATTTCATTAAAAAGTTTAAGGAGTATTGGCATTAAATTTTCTCCAAGTTTCTTATAGAATTGAGCTGTGGATTCATCAGGCCTTTCTTTGTTGCTACATTTTAAAATATGTTTTTGATTTTAGTAATCTTTTTGCCTTTTTTATATTAAAAAGGATAAAACCAAGGAAAATAAAACAGAATAAAACCCATCAAAATAAACTACTTTAAGTGATACAGGACTTCAAAACCTTACAAAAACAACAATAGTTATCATAATGCCTTTTGTTGTCTTCAAAATAGCTGCAGATACCTTTGGACATAGTAAAAATTGAGCAGAACAGAATAGAATAGAAACATGAAAACAAAACAATGAATGCAATAAAAGACTTCAAAACAAGCCAGTGGTAAATCCAAATGGCTACCATAATGTGTCTTATTATCTTTTAAATAGCTATTCATGCCATCAAATTTAACATAATCAAACAAAACAAAAGAGAATAAAACCCAACATAACAAAACAATGAAAATGGTATGGTTTCCAAGTGGGGATCACTTCCTGGTGAGGCCTTGGGTATGGCTGTCCCCACTCTGGCAGCAGTCCGAGCATCATGGTGCTAGTTTCCAAGTGGGGATCACCTCCTTGTGAGGCCTGGTTCTCTCCCTCCAAAGTCCCCAAATGGTGCTGACTAACAGAGAGGGGCTTGAGTTTTGGCTGTCCCAACTCTGGCAGCAGCCCACGCATGGTGCTGGTTTCCAGGGAGGGATCACCTTCTTGTGAGGCCTGGTTCTCTCCCTCCACAGTCTTCAAATGATGCTGACTCAGGGAGAGAGGCTTGGCTGTCCCCACTCTGGGAGATGCCTCAATTTTAGTAATTGATATTGGGTTATTCAAGAGCTTTATATCTTCTTGATTCAGCTGTGGTAATTCATACATTTCTAGGAATCTCCATTTCTTCTGTGTTTTCCAGACTATGTGAATAAAGATTTTCAAAGTACATATTGATGATTTTCTGAATTTCCACAGAATCTGTAGTAATTTCACCCTTTTCATTTCTTACTGCATTAATTTGAGTTTTTTCTTTCCTTTTTAAAATAAGGTTGGCTAAGGGTTTATCAATTTTGCTTATTCTTTCAAAGAACCAACTCTTTGAGTCATTAATTCTTTGTATTGTTTTCTTAGTCTCAATTGCATTAAGTTCTACTCTGATCTTTATAATTTCTTCCTTTTTATGAGCTTTGGTTTTAACCTATTCTTCTTTTTCTAGAAGATTGAGATGCTGTGTTAGATTGTTTATTTGTGCTCATTCTGTTTTCCTGATACGAGATTTCACTGATATATATTTCCATTTTAGGACTGCTTTCATTGCATCCCACAGGTTCCAGTATGTTGTATCTGCATTTTCATTTAGTTGTAGATATTGTTGAATTTCTTTAATTTCATCTGTAACCCATTGGTTGTTCAGGAGGATTTTATTTAATTTCAATGTGTTTATGTAATTTTTGCAGTTTCTTTTGCAATTAATTTCCAATTTCGTGGCACTCTGGTCAGATAATATGCATGGGATAATTTCAATTCCTTTGCATTTACTTAAGCATGTTCTATGGGCTAATATATGATCTGTTTTAGAGAATATGCCATGTATAGCTAAGAAGAAGGTGTATTCTGATACCTTGTTGGATGGAACACTCTGTAAACAACTACTAAGTCCATTTATTCACAGGTTTGATTCAGTTCTGTTATTTTTTTGCTGACTTTTTGTCTAGTTTATCTATCTTTTGGTGATACTGGGGTATTAAGGTCCTCTAATTACAATTGTGTTATTGTATATTTGATTTTTCATGTCTATTAATATTTGTCTTATATAGGTGGGTGCCTTGTATTTGGTGCATTTACATGTATGATTGTTGTCTCTTCTTGAAGTTTTCCCCTAACAATTATATAGTGACTTTCTTTATCTATTTTGATCATTTTCAGTTTGAAGTTCACATTGTCTGCAAAGAGGATAGCTACCCCTGCTTTTGTCTGGGTTCATGTTGCATGGAATATTGTTTTCTATCCTTTGACTTTTAGTCTATGAATTTCTTCTTTAATTGAATGTGTTTCTTGTATACAGCATATTGTTGGAACTTGTTTCTTGATCCATTCTGCCAATCTGTTTCTTTAACTTGGTGAATTGAGGCCATTTACATTGATGGTTATACCTGATATGGATTGGCTTACCTTTGTCATATTATTTTCCTGTTGTTGGTTCCCTGCTTTTTCCCTTTGTTAAACTGCTTGCTCTGCCTGATGGTTTCTTTATGCTGTTGTTTTGGGAATTATGATAATTTTTATCTCTATCTAGAATATCTTTTAGTATTCTTTCTAGGGTTTATTTGGTGGACATGAATTTTTCAGTTGTTCTTTGTCATGTAAGTATCTTATTACTCCACTAATTTTCAAGGCTAGTTTTTTAGAGTACATCAATCTATGTTGGAAGTTGTTTTCTTTAAGGGATTGAAATATTTTACTCCAAACTCCTCTTGACTTGAGGGTTTGTGTTGAGAGGTCAATCATGATCCTAATGGGCTTTCCTTGATAAGTGATCTGTTTCTTTTCTCTAAGAGCTTTTAATACTCTGTTTTTGTGTTGAATTTCTGGTATCTTGATTATTATATCTATGGGTGTAGATTTATTTTGGTTATGGTGTTTGGAGTTCAATGTACTCAGTTATATGTATATCAGATTCTGTTCCCATGCTTGGGAAATTTTCTATTACTTCTGCAAATAGTTTTTTTTAAAATGTAATTTGTGTGGACTCCTGCATTTTGATTGACAGCTGTCAGTCTTATATTGTTTTTCTTTGCATCATTTTGGAGCTGTTGAATTGTTATTTCATGGTTATTTTTAAGACATGCGTCCTTTTGTGATCACTAGCCATGATCCTGTCCTCAAGGTCTGAAAGTCTATCTTCAGTTTTATTTAAGGAGTTTTGCTAGCTTTCACTGGAATTTTTAATTTCCTGTATATCTATTTGAATATGTTTTATGCATTCTATTTCTTTCCTATATTGTTCATTCAAGGTTTTCACCATTTTCCTATGTTGCTATACTTTTTTATATGCTTTCTCTAGCTATGCTGAGCAATTTATTCATTAAGGTTGCCATTTCTTTTCTTTTTTTTTTTTTTTAACCTGAGAGATTATTTGTGATCATATTTCCTCTATAGCCTCATGGATTTGTTTCTTTATTACATTTGCTATCTTTTCAGACATTTCAGGTGTTTGACTTCCAATATATTCTATATCAATGTCTCCTGTACTTGTTCCGGATGGGCTGGGGTTTGAGATTGAATTTTGCTTTCTCATTTTGTCATTTTCACCTCTTGGTTAACATTTTGGTCTTTTCAACCCACTAGTCTTAACTGTCCATCATGTGTGACTTAAGATTCTACTGTGTGACTCCTATTCATCCAATTTCTGGCCCCACAGTGTAGGGGAGGAGCCAGTCACCTAAATTCCTTGTGCAAGGCTAGCTGGGTGAGTCCTAGGTTCTTCCTGGGCTGACTAAGAATATTGATGTAAACCAGCCATCAGCTTGTATTATTACTGTGGGTTTGGACTGCTCCAGGTTGTCAGATCTACCTGTCCATGGTGTGCACCCCAGTTGAGGTCCGATTGTGTCCCTGAGGGTCTTATAGACCCAGCCAGGTTTCTGTGCATAGAGGGAGGCCTCACCAATGCTCTCATCAGCTGGTCTGAGGTCCTCTGTGTTAAAGAAGGTCCATACTTTCACAGGCCCAAGGTCCTCCAGGTGGGTAGAGGACTCACCCATGCCCTCCCCTACCCACTGAAATCCTATCAATGGGCGGAGGGATTATGAGACTCGTGATGACCCACTGAGGTCTTCTGGGGTGGGCAGTGGGTCGTCCAGGTTCCTGCTGGCCCACTGAAGTCCTCCTAGTGTGGGGAGGGGTAACTGAGGCTCCCACCAGCTGCTGAGCTCCTCTGGGTGTGGGAAGGGGTGGCCAATGCTCCTGCCTTTGTGTGTTGGGGAGGAGTTGCATATGATCTTTTGTTTCTTTTTTAATGATATGGGATCTGAACCCAGGGCTTTGCACTGAGCTATACCCCTAGTCCTTTTTTATTTTGAGATAAGACCTCAATAAATCACTAAGTTGCCCAATATGGGGTTGGATTTGTGATTTTTCTGCCTCAGCGTCCCTGGGAATACAGGTGTGTGCAGCCACACACTTTAAAAGAAACAAACAAACAAACAAAAAACCCCCAACTCACCCTCATATTATTTTGAACTTTGCTTCTCTGTATCCTCTGCCCATGGGTTTCTAACACCCAAAAAAGCCTCCCTTTCCTCCACACAAATGCTTCTTAAGGCTAGAGTAGAGCTTCTTGGTCCTCAAGCAGGTTATTTCTACTGCAGGTGAGATGCCTTTAGTATTTTCAAGACTTATCTGTGATTTTAAATCACCACACAGCCTACTCTCTCACTCTCTGAAACAAATTCTAGTTTGTCAGTCTCCCCTGAACATATGTCTCATTGAGATGTTTCTTTGAACTGTATGTCATCACTGAGATGTGGCTTCACATGTAGAGGTCAGGAGACTTTGCCTTGAACCCCTTGCCATTGTGTTTCACTGATTACATGAGCAGGGGAGCTGGATGTTCTTGCGGACAGGGGCAGGGCAGATGTCCAGTGAACCTCCAGATTAGCAAATCCTCTCTTTCTTTACCAGGAGAAAATGAAGATGGTGAATCTTTTTGCCACTCCAGCCCCCAACCAAAGTTTGGTATTTTCATGGTACTGTGAACTTTAGAAGAAAAAAAGATGCTATCAATTTAGAGTACTAACTCTTTGTAGCACCTTGTTTGCTTCTGATCATTATCAATAAGAAAATGGACTGATTATATTTGTGGCCTGTGGGAACACTTTCTTTTTATGCTGCTCTTTTCCTTAACATTATCTTACATGTGCACTTCTATGTATCAGCACAATCTGTAAATTCAATTCCTTTTAATAGCAACATAACATTCCTTTGTCTCAAAGTACCACAGTTTGCATAACTTTTTTCCAGTTTTGAACTTTGGGTCATGTCCCACTTTTCCACTGTTATGAATAGTGTTACCCTAAACATTTTTGTGCTATTTGCTTTGTTTTTTCTTCTGCATATTTCCTTGAGGGTATATTCCAAAAGCAGGAAGAATTATAGGTCAAGGGACATGAATGGTTTTATAACTCTTTTTACATATTGCCAGGCTGATCCTCCAAGGAGATGGATACTTTTTGAAAGTGCCAAATAAGACAGAAGAGGCCTCGAGAAGTTGCAGTTGAAGTGGGAAAGCCAGGCCTGCATGCTATACCACTTCCCAACTCAAATATTCCCCTCCATGTCTCCTTCTCTCACTTTTAGTAATACAAATGTGAAGAGACACCCAGAGGTACATCGTGCTCTTTTCTGGGAGACAATTTTTAACTTTGAGAGGGTGTTGAGTGGTAACTGTGCACCCATAGACAAATAACCTAATTTTTAAAGCCTGATTTCTTCCACATCAATGAGATTAAATTTTCAATGTTCTTTTGGAAAGCTATTCATAACATGTTGGAATAATGTTACTATGAGCCATTTATGTGTGTGGACTATGTGTATTTTCATTCTGTATTCTATTCCCAGGGTTCAACTGTGTCTCTCCTATGGTTGAGGGTAATAAATATTTGTTGTGGAGTGAATGGGTTGTCTTCACCCATGATTTTGATTCACAGGAACTAGAACACATAATAGACATTTTTTGGACTTGCACAGTGTACTATAGATCGAACTGATCCCCAAAAGTTATGTTTTGGAAACTTAATTTCCAAAGTCATGTTAATATTTTAGGGGGCCTATTAGGACTCTGCTTCTCTATATTAGGCATTGGTGAATTCATGAAGGAAAAGCTCTATGGTGGCATTAGTGGCTTTATAAGAAGGGAAGAGAGACCTGAGTTAGTATGCTTGCACTATATTAACATGTGACACCTTCTGCCAACTTATGATGTAGCAAGAAGCCAAGACACAGCAGGCTTCATGCACTTGAACTCTTCAATTTCTGGATCTTAATCTAAATAGACTTTCATTCTTTATAAATTACCTAGTCTTAGATTTTTTTATACCAATAGAAGTGGACTCTGACATATATTTGAATGTTTGTAGGATGTACTAGATTTGAGGAAATTGCCCTGGTTTATTCACTAAGCCAAATATATTCTTTAGGAAGAGCATTTTTATAGTCTTAAGATCTCCAGAGGCAAAAGGATGTGTAGAAGAAATGGGATAAAAGCTTGAGGAGAGAGATCTGAGAAAGTGGTTCTTTACAGAGAAAGCTGTTTACACAGAGCCTCTGGTTCCCATGTCTTCAGACAAGTTTGCTGTATCGCTCAGTGTGTTTAACACCTGCCTGCATCTCTCTGGTCTCCCTCCAGCTGCTAAAGAAGGAGCTTGATAAGTAAAAGGATTCATCTGTAAGTGGTTCACGTTTGCTGGGTAAAAGCTTCTTCCATTCTCCAACATTAGGTTAATGACGCCACAAACTTGCTACTTCGTCCATTGAGAAGTGCTGACTAATGAACCTGTTGGAGTTGGTCTGGTCCTAGTGGCTTGCGTGACTAGTAGAATGCTAAAGAAGTAGTATTCTATAACCTCTGAGGCAAGCATATAAGAACATTTGTAGCTTTTACCTGGTCTCTTTTTCTGTGAAGCCTAAGCCAGTAGGTAAAAAGTCTGGACTTTCAGGAAAATGGCGTAGTGGTAAGTGACAACTCAATCTGTCTAAGATTCAGAGTCTTCCTAGAAAATAACAACTTGGGGAAGAAAAAAAGAGAGAAATAAAGTTTGAAGAACCAGAAGGGGTCTGACAAGATCATTAAAACCTATAGAGAAATGGAAAAGATAGAACATAATGCAGGGAAGAGAGGGACGAGCTGCACTTTCTCTCCAGATCCTGGCTGACGGATCTCAGAAAAGAAAGATGGAATCTACAGGAACAAAGTGAAAGCTAGGGACTCAAGAGGGCTTCAGGGAGAAATGAGGCAGTAAAATGGACTGGTGAATGTTGTGATTTTCAGAGAGAGTGCAAGATTCTGCTCCCATGAGAGTCTTTCAATGGGCGACAATAGGTGAGTGACTCCAGCCCAAGGGCCTGCCATGTCTCTGGAGAGAACCCTTGGTCAGACACCATTCTGGGGAAGGGTTGATTCTTTGAACTAGGACTCAGAGCAGCCACAGGATGGCTTGACTTCAGGGCTCCCAGTGTTATGTTCCCTTAGTGACTGAGCAGGAAACAATGGTGGGAGATAGCTGTGATCAGGCTGGAAAGAGACCCCCTGGGGAGTCTGAGCTAAAGAACACAGAATCCATCCTCAAGTTTCTCCAGATTTGAAAGCTACAGGGTTGAAGCTCTTCCCCTGCTCTTACTGTCTGCTGGTGCCTGCATCCACTGTGGGGCTGGGGTCTAAGTACCTTCCTTATCTACCAGCATGAATAGGGACACATACTGACTTGGATATTGCTCCAAAATTGTAGATCCCAGAAGAAAACCACATTCAAAATCACAGAGAAATTCCTTTGTGTGTGTGTGTGTGCGCGCGCGCACGTGTATTCATAGGTATGTGCATTTTTTCCTTTTATCTTCTTTCCTTTCTCCTTTCTTCTTCATTAGTTATTGGAGTTTGGGAAATTTTCCCTTATCTCTTTTCCTTGTTTATTATCCTTGTTCTTTCTTTATTTATTCTCTTTTCTCTTTTAAGTTTTGTCCCTTTTTTCTATCATTTGACTACCAATTTCTTTTTTCCCTCCCTCTTTTCCTTTTATCCTCTATTTCTTGCCAGTTTTTTCCATTACCTTTATGTAATTCTGTCAACATCCTTCTACTTCTCTATAGGATCCTTCATACTACTTTTCTCTTCTCCTCATATGGTTTAATGTTTTCAGTTTTTTCTCTGTCATTCCCCGATTCCTAAACCCCTGTGTCTTTGTTTTTTATCTTTTTGAGATAGAGTTTTGCTGTTTCTTCAACTCACTTTGTAGCCCAGGCTGATTCTGAACTTGCAGCAATCGTCATCTCAGCTTCCCAAATGCTGAGATTAGAGGTGTGTGCCACCAAGCCTGGCCTACCCCTATATCTTCGATAGTATAACTATTAAGCTTTATTTATCTTTAGACAGTTAACTTATGAAATTATCATTCAATTTGTTTTATCATTAGTGGAGCTGTTGCAATTAGGGCATATTAGTAGTAAATCAATATCTGGGTTATCTTAATGCTTACAACATAATTGTAGATATCTTCTTTAGGGTTCAGGGTGGTACATGATTAGTTTTTATGGTATGTTAATAACCAATTTGTCTTGGATCACATTATTGTAGTCGATTTGCTTGTTTTTAACAGTTTTGCATAATTGTTTCTATTTCTTTGTAAACCAAGTCTCAGACTACCATTGTGACATTAACAATACCACAGTAAATTCCCAAAGAACTTGGTATGGGGCCAATTACAGTGCATCTTCCCATTCAAGGTGGCTGAGGCAAAGGAATATTTATCCAGGCCCAGGGATAACTATAACTTAGTGTCACTGAAAAGTGACTAAAAGATCTCTATGGTAGTAACAAAGTCTTTATACTATGACTGTCCACAAACTTCAGCACAAAACAAACAAATTTACAGAAACATGAGAAGACAAGGTGACAAAATACTTCTCAAAACTTCCAGCTTCCCTGAAGTCAATCCAGGGAGCTCAAGGGCGAGAATAGCATAAGCCACACATCTGAATTACTTGAAAGAATAACAGAGGAAGTTAGAAAACAAATCAAACAGGTACTCAGAGGGATCACAGAAAATATAACTAAACAGATAATGAGAGTAACAAGAAAACAGATCCTGGAACTTTCAGAAGACACTAAGGAAAAGTTGGCTAACTTGAATAAAACAAAACATGAATGACCAGTTTGGTAAAGAATTAGAGTCCATGGAAAGGTTTCAATCAGAAATTCAGGAGATTAAAAATTATATTGAAAGAATGAACATCAGAAGGGACCAATGTGAGGACAGAACTTCTGTTTTATAAAAAAATTTTTATTTTAAAGAGAATAAAATCAAGCAAAATAAAACAGAATAAAGCCAGTCAAAACAAAATAGTATCAGTGATATAGGGATTCAAATCAAGATAATAGGAAATCAACAATGGCTACCATAATGCCTCTTGTTGACTTCAAAATAGCTGCCTATACCATCAGACATAGGAAAATCAAACAAAACAGAACAGAATAGAACCTATAAAAACAAAGCAATGAATATAGGACTTCAAAACAAGATCATAGTCAGTCCAAAATAGCTACTATATCTTGTTTTCCTAGAAATAGCTGCCCATACCATCAGATACAACAAAGTCAAACAAGACAAAACAGAATAAAGCCAAACAAAACAATGAAAATGATACAAGACTTTAAAACAAGATCAATAGGGAATTAACAATTGCTCCACCCTCAGAAGGAGATCCCCCATAGATGCCATACTATATATTGTCCTCCTCTAAATAGATGATCAGCTCTCCAACTGTAGGCCGGTAAAGTCAATGAAACACTAAACGCTACAAGCACCGAGTTGTATTTTACCTCAATAGCTATCAACGCAGCCTGTGTTTCTCCAGATCAGCTGGTCACTCATGGGGTAATGGGGAAAAACCTTGGCTATTCTGGTCTCCTGGCCCACGAATCAGGAGGGGCTGGCATCTGGATGTCCTCCCCATGGCCTGTGCAAGGTACCAACCCACAGGAAGTGGCTGGCTTCTTGTTCTCTTCCCTGTGGCCTGAAAATGGCACCAACTAACAGGAAGGGGCTGGGGTCTGGTTGTCCATTCCATAGCCCATGCATGGCGCTAACTCACAGGAAGTGACTGGCTTCTAGAACTTCTAGACTAGAAGAAAATGATGCCTTCAAAGAAACCACAACAGCAAGACAACATGAAAAATGAATCCAACAGCTGCTAGGTGGCACAAAAAAGACTCTGAGAGCAATTAGAGTAAGTTAAAAATCAGAAGACAACAGAAATGGCATAAACATCCTCTTTACAGAAATAATGGTAGAAAACTCCCCAAGTATAGGGAAAGAAATAAACATACAGATAAGTGAGTCATATTGAAACCTAAATAGCTATAAATAAAAAAGAACTTCTCTGCACCACATTATACTCAAAGCACCAGAAGTAGCCAGGTGTGGTGGTGCACACCTGTAATCCCAGCATTCGGGAGGCTGAGGCAGGAGGATCATTGCAAATTTGAGACCAATCTGGGCTACATAGTGAGCTCAAGGCCAGCCTGAACTGCATAGTGAGACCCTGTCTCAAAAAGATAGGAAAAAAAAGTGCCAGAAGTCTACCCCAGAAACAAAAATCTTAAAAGCTATTAGAGAAAGGCAATGAATCACATATCAAGGTAAATGCATTAGAATTACAGCAGATGTTTCAACACAAATCTTATAGGCTTGAAGTGTTTCATGCCCTAAAAGATAATAACTTCAAATCTCAACTTAAATATCCTACAAAGCTTTCCTTCAAAATTGGGGAGAAATAACATATTTTGATGACAAAAAGTACCTCAAGAAATCCATGACCACCAAACCAGCATTACAAGAAATGCTCAAGGATATCCTAGAAAGAGTTGATGAAACCACAAATGCCAATAAGTACAAAAAGAATGAATATACCTGGCAGGATGAGAAGCTAAGCGAAAAGGAAAAAATTAAAGAAACCATCCACAAGAAAACAATAGAATGACAAGAAAAAGTTGATATCTTTCAGTAATAACTCTCAATGAGAATGATCTCAGTTTGTCCAATGAAAGGCACATATTGGCAGAATGAATCAAGAAATAAAATCCAACAATATGTTGTATACCAGAAACATTTAATTCAAAAAGAAACTCACAGATGACAAACCAAAGGGTGGAAAGCAATATTCCATGCAGCAGAAACCTGGGAAAAATGCACCCTAATTTCAGATAAAGTGAATTTCAGGCCAAAATTGATCAAAAGAGACAAAGAAAGTACTGCATATTGGTTAAGAGAACACTCCAACAGGAAGAAATACCGATTATAAACATCTATGCACCAATTACCAGCATTCCTGGCTTTACAAAACAAACACTAATGGAAATGAAAAATGAGATATACACCAGTGCAGTTGTTTTTTTTTTTAATAAATTTTTAAAAATGTTTATTTAAAGAGAAAAAAACAAAACAGAAAAAAGGGTAGAAATAATACAGAATTTCAAAAAAAACAGTAAGAAATCACTACTTGATAAATTACATATTGTCTTTTTAGAAATAGTTGTTCATGTTACAAAATTAAGGCATACAAAGTGAACAAACAGTGAGGCTGTAAACAATTCTGTTCAACGATCCAACAAAAACTTGGTAATATGGTTATCAATCCCACACACTTAAACATACATGCTGTTATATCCTTTAGCACATTTTCTTTTCCTCCTTTTGCTTTTTAAGTACATTATCTGTTTAGTTATATCATGTTTCAGTTTGCTCAGTACCTTACTGATCTGTTTTGTTGTTGTTATTCCCTTTTTAATCACCTTATATAACTCTGTTGTTTTGTTTGTGAGTTTCCCCTCATCCATGCCCCATAGGTCAGCTTTGATGGAGTTGGGAGTTTTTGGAGGTATTTTGTTACCTTGTTTTCTCATGTTCTATTGTTTTATTTTTATTTAATTTGCATTAACTTGGAGGTAGTAATATACAACAAAACAGGATGGAATAAAGCCAATTGAGACACTATAGTGAAATTGGCACAGAACATCACAACAGGTCACCAGGACAACAATAATAGGCACCATTGTATATCTCGTTATCTTCAAAATAGTTGTTCTTGTATTAGGTACAGCAAAATCAAAAGAAATACACAACATTATAGAACACATCAAAACAGAATATTGAACAGAGCAACACTGTTAATCAGGACAAAGCAAAACGGTGATAAAAATATCTGCCTTCAGAGATAGTAAAAGGAAACTCCCCCCACTTGCTGTACCACATATGGTCACCTCCCAAGAGATACCCAGATCCCTGGATCCCGATTGTTAGCATTGTTAGCGGGGAGGTGGGGGGGATATGGTATGTTTGATTCTAAGCCCGCGCCCCGGTAGGCATCAGGCTGGTTACTGGTTGGCTCAGCACCCTAAGTTCCAACATGGCACAGATCTCAGGAAACGCTGTTACTTCTTGTTTCCCCGCCCTGGGGTGGCCGCAGCTTGCCAGCCCACAGTCACTTACCAGGGCGGCAGGCTGGTTCTAGGGCTGGATTTTTTTTTTAATTCTGTATATGTTCTAGATAGAGATCCTTCGTCTGAAGGACCACTGACTAAAGATTTTTCCAGTTCATGGGTTTTCTTTTTACTCTGTTAGTGATTTCTTTTG